>JAQZBX010007888.1:0-49355 GCA_029593785.1 Cabassous unicinctus | reverse complement strand
TTTTTTTTTTTTTTTTTTTCAGGTACCGGAGCTGGGGATTGAACCTGGGACCTTGTATGTGGGAAGCCAGTGCTCACAAGGCTGTCAAGTCCACCCAGCTGGGCCAGAACAGTCTATTCAACAAATGATGCCAGGGGACCTGGATAGCCACATACAAAAGAAAGAAAAAGGACCCCTATCTCATACCTTATACAAAAATTAAGTCAAAATGGATCAAGGACCTAAATATGAAAGCAACAACCATCAAACTCCTAGAAGAAAATGTAGGAAAAAATCTTCACCATCTTGTGGTAGGTGGTAGTTTCTTAAACCTTACACCCAAAGCATGAGCAATAAAAGGAAAAAATAGATAAATAGGACTGCCTCAAAATTAAACACTTTTGCACCTCAAAGGACTTTTGTCAAAAGGGTGAAAAGGCAGCCAGCTCAATGGGAGAAAATATTTGGCAATCACATATCTGATAAGGGTTTAATATCCATTATAAAGAGATCATATAACTCAACAATAAAAAGACAAACTACTTGATTAAAAAATGGGCAAAAGACTTGAAAAGATGGTTGTCCAAGGAAGAAGTACAAATGACGAAGAAATACATGAAAAAAAAGTTCAATATCACTAGCGATTAGGGAAATGCAAATCAAAACTACAATGAGATTTCATTTCACACCTATTACACTGGCCATGGCCACTATTAAGTTGGAAAACTGTGAATGTTGGAGAGATATGAATGCTTATTCACCGTTGGTTGGAATGTAGAATGGTACAGCCACTGCGGAAGACTGTCTGGCAGTTCCTAAGGAAGTTGAATACAGACTTGCCATGTGACCCAGAAATACCATTACTAAGTATATACCCAGAAGAACTGAGAGCAGTGACACGAATAGATACCTGCACACCACATTATTCACGACTGCCAAAAGTTGGAAACCCAGGTGTCCATCAACTGATGAATGGATAAACAAATTGTGGTGTATACACATGATGGAATATTATGCAGTGGTGAGAAGAAATGAAGTTGTGAAGCATATGACAACATGGATGAACCTGGAGCAAGCCAGACCCAAAAGGAGAAATACTGTATGATTGTGCTATTATGTACTAAATATATTATGCAAACTCATGGAATGAATAATTAGAATATAGGTCACCAGAAAATAGAATTAGGGTAGAGAATGGAAACCTGATGGTTAATCTGTGTGGAATTGGTTAAAAGGTTGTTTGTAAATCTTTGGAAACGAATGGAAATGGTGAGAGCACATCATAGTGTTTGTGACTAGCAGAGCTATTATATGGATTTAACAGTGGCTGAAAGGGAAAGTCTAAGGACAGTTATATTACTAGAAGGAGAGCTAAAAAATGAAATTTTGGACTGTATAACATACTGAAACCCCATGTTAACTATGAATATGGATGATATTGCATATATAAGACTGCTTTTACAAAATATAAATAAAAATAAACTAGAGAGAAGGAAACAGAATGGCAGCTATATATGGCAGGGGAAGCATAGAGGGATTGAAAGGGGATGAGTTTTATTTGGTTTGTTTGTTTTTGTTTTTTAGTATTGTTATTATTGCTAGAATAAGGAAGATGCCTAGGAATGATTGAAGTGATGAATGCACAACTATGTGATTGTATCGAAAGCCACTGATTGTACACTTTGGATGGATTTATGCTTTATTATATGTATCAATAAAATTGATTTGTTTAAAAAAAAAGAAAAGAAAAGAAGAGGGCCAAAAGAATTGTGTCACAGGACAAAAGTAGAGACTGCAGAGTTTGAGTGTTGGGATATGCCCAATTTTTGCCCACCACAAATTCTTATAAAAAGTACTGGCTTTCTCCATAAGTGAATCCTCATGGATACTCTGACTTCTTTGTCTTCTGCGGCCAACCTTGGAGGTGGTGGCTTGCTGGGAAGACTGTGAGAACAATGACTTTCCTCTATTTTTTTGCTAGAAATTTTATTGTTTAGTGTTTGTATTTATGTTTATGACCTATTTTGAGTTAATTTTTGGGTATCGGCTCAGGATAATTTTTCCGATGGAGATCTTATTGTTCCAGCACCATTTAATGAAGAGACTATCCTGAACCCATTTAATCACCTTGCTGAAAATCAAAAGACAGTATATGTGTGGACTGATTTCTGCACTCTCTATTCTGTTCCATTGATCTCTTTATCTATCATTAGGTCTTTTGATTACTGTAGCTTTAGATTAAGTCTTGAAATCAAGTAGCTTTTCTTTTTCAAAATGATTCTGGCTACTCTAGGATGTATGCATTTTCATATAAACGTCAATGACAACTAGTCAATTTCTACAGCAACTCCTACTAGAATTTTTATTGGGATTGTACTGAATCTAGATTATTTTGGGAAGAACTGTCATCTTATCAATATTGGGTCTTCCAATTCACGAACATGGTATATCTCTCCATTTAATTGTCTTTAATTTCTCTTAGAGATGCTTTGCTGTTCTCAGTGTAGAGATCTTGAACATCTTTTGCTAAATTTGTCCCTAAGTATTTCCTATTGCTTGTTACCATGTAAATAGTATTTTAATTGTATTTTCCAAAATTTTGGTTGCTAGTATATAGAAATGCTGTTGATTTTTATATATTGACCTTGTATTCTATAATCTTCCTAAATTCATTTATTAGTTCTCATAGCTATTTTGTATAAATCCTAAAGGATTTTATATGTGCATGATCATGTTACCTGCAAATAAAAAGGTTTTGCTTCTTCCTTTCCAATCTAGATGCTTTTGATTTCTTTTTCTTACCTATTGCACTGACAAGGATCTCCATTCCAGTGATGAATAGAAGTGGTTAAAGTGGAGAGCTTTGCCCTGTTCCTGATCTTGGGTGGGGGGTAAGCACTCAGTATTCACCATTAAATATGATGTCAGCTATAAGTTTTTCATAGATGCCCTTTGTGAAGTTAAAAAACTTCCTATTCCTAGATGTCAGAGAGTTTTTTTTTCCATGAACAAATATTGATTGTTCTTCAATATTTTTCTGCAAATATTGAAATGATCATTTGTTTTTTCTTTTTTAGTTTCTTAATATGGTGAATTACATTGAGTTTCAAATATTAAGCTAACTATATATTTCTTAGATAAACCTCACTTAATAAGGTATTATCCTTGTTATATATGACTGGATTCAATTTGCTAAATATTTTATTAAAGATTTTTGTGTCTCTGTTGATGAGGAATAGTGATATATAGTTTTCTTTTCTTGAAAGGCTTTTGTCTAGTTTTGGTATCAGTGTAATGCTGGCCTCATAAAATGAGTCAGGGATATTTTCTCCCTATTTTCTGAAAGTATTTGTGTAGAATTGGAAGAAATCCTGAAATGTTCGATAACATTCACCAGTGAAACTATCTGGACTTGGAGTTTTCTTTGTATCATGGTTTTTAATTATGAATTCAATTTAAAAATAAATATAGAGTTATTAAATTTTTCTATTTTAAGTTGGTTTTGGTAATTTTTGTCTTCCAAGAACTGTGTCCATTTCATCTAGGCTGTCAACTTATTGGTGTAAAGTTGTAATATTCCTTTACTATACTTTTAATGTCTAGAGAATCTGTAATGATGTCCCCACTCCATTCTTGACATTGGCAATTTGTGATTTCTCTCTCTCTCTTTGGTCTTGATCAGTCCAGTGACAGGGTAATCAATTTTATTGATCTTTACAAAGAACCAGCTTTTGCTTTCTTTTCTCAACTGTCACTTTATATATTGTTGATTTTTGCTCCAAATTTTTATTATTTCCTTTGCTTTCTTTGGGTTCAATTTGCTATGCTCTATCTAGTTTTTAAAGGAAACTTAAATCATTGATTTTAGACCTTTTCTAGTGATAGTCTAGTGCTATCAATTTCCTTCTAAGTATTGCTTTATTGGTATTTCCCAAATTTTGATATGTTGGGTTTTCATTTTCATTCAGTTAAAAAGACTTTCTGATTTTTCCTTTGTATTTCTTCTTTGATCCATGGGTTATCTAGAAAGAACTTGTTTAAATTTTAAACATTGAGGACTATCCAGCTATCCTTCTGTTAGTAATTTCTGATTTAATTCCATTACGGTCAGAGAATGAACATACTCTATGAGATTTCAATCCTTTTAAATTATTGACACTTGTTTTATGGCCCAGCATATGATCTATTTTAGTGAATGTTCCATGTGTACTTGCAAAGATTGTGTATTTTGCAGTTTTTTGGTGTAGTATTCTATAAATGTGAATTAAGTGTAATTAGTTAATAGTATTGCTCAAGTCTTCTATATCCTTACTTATTTTCTGTCTTCTTATTATATCAATTACTGAGAGAGTTGTGTTCAAATCCCCAGTCATAATTATTTCAGTTCTGGGAGTTCTTGCTTCAGGTATTTCAAAAATCTGTTATTGGGTGCATATACATTTAGGATTATTATATTCTTTTAATGAATTGACCCCTTTATAATTATGAAATGTTCTTCTTTCTCTCTAGTAATATTTCTTGTTCTGAAGTCCACTTTGTCTGATATTAATATAGTCACTCCAGCTTTCTTTTGATTAGTCTTTGCATGGTATATCTTTTTCTATCCTTTTAGATTTAACCCATCTGCATCTATATACTTAAAGTGGATTTCTTATAGACAGTTGAGTCTTACTTTTTCATCCAGTAGGAAAATCTCTGCCTTTTAATTGTCATATTTAGAACATTTACATTTAGTGTAATTATCTATATGGCTACATTTAAATCTAACGTCTTGCTATTTGTTCCATCTGTTCTTTATTCCTTTTCTCCCTCTCTCCCTGCCTTCTTTGGATTGAATCTTTTCTAAGCATTTCATTTTATCTCCACTATTCTATTGTCTTATTAGCAGTACCTCTGTTTTTGTCTTTTTTATGGCTGCTTTAGAGTTTACAATATGCATATTCTGCCTATCAGAGTCAAGATAGTCTTCTAACTCCCATTTACAGATTAGGAACCTGGAACTCATAGTGGTTAATTTTTGTAACATCACATAGATTAGAAATGGTTGGATCCAGTGTTCCACCCAGTTCTGCTTCTCTCCAACATCTGTGAATTTCCCCCTACATCAACACAAATCAGAGAAGTGAATCTTTTCTACCAATACCTTATCCCAACTCATCTGGGACTCAGAGCCAGCTGGATCTCTGGGTCAGAAATTCCCAAAGTGCATTCCAAGGGATGCATTCAGTGAGATATTAGGGTTTTATGGTGAAAAAAGGATTTCATGGGCAAATAAGTTTTAGAAATATTAGGTAAATATATTAAAACAGTTCTCTTTACCATAGGACTTCTTGGAGCCTTTTATAAGCTAGAACATATTATGTAAACTTAAGAATGGTAGTTACCCATTCTAATTTATTTACTACCAGAACCAGGTTTTCCAGAGCATTTCTCTGAACTGAGTGTTTCTTCAAATATACTTTGAAAAATGCTACTCGAAGAGAAAGTCAATGTTTCCTGTTATCCCATACCAGCTTGCTCAAGGAAGACTAAGACTTTTCAGATTAGCAGAACAATCTACTGGGTCCTGCCTTCTGAATGAGCCCTCAACCTCACCTGTCATGAAGCACTTGATGTCCTGAGAGTTGCTGATAGGGTTGTTGTTTTTAAACATATAGAGATTAAAAGGCATGATGTTGCTGCTACTAAGGTGCTTCCACAACTCATGGTCTGGACTAGTCCAGCGTCCAGCCAACACATCATAATCCCTTCGGCCCATGTGGACAAGCTTGGTGAGTGGATCATAGAGGCCACCATGGTAGCCAATGATGATCTGGAAGTTGGGGTTGGTGTCCATGTAGATTTCCCCATAGGCTGTGTACAGGATCTGCTTTATCATCAAGCCTGTTCCACTGAAGACAGCAAGGGGTGTCCCAATGTTGTCACAAGCTATATAAAACTCATCACCACTGCTCAGCTCCATGGCAAAGAGGTGTCCTTGCAGGTCATAGTAGAGGGAAGTGATCTCAGAGCTGGAGTGGTTGTAGAGATGGGTGACTTTGGTGGGGTTGGTTAGATCTGCATAGAAGAACTGTAGATGGTGACTGTGGCTGCTCTTGCTGGACACTCGCCGCCCTAGGCCGTCATAGCAGTACCTGACACTCCAGCCACTTGCCCGGTTGTAGGCCTTGATGAGTAGACCAGCTGAGTTGTACTCGAAGATGTCACCGCCTCGCTGCCTCAGGAAGCCATCCTCATCCATCTTGTATTGCACATCACCCAGCCTAGTGATGCGGTCGCGGAGGTCATACCGTAGTGGGGTGAGGCGTGCACTGTTTCCAGGGCTCAGTAAGTGCAAATTCCCATTGAGGTCATAGCTATAGCGCCAGAGTGGCTTGTCATTGATGGAGACTGTCTGCAGCTGGCCATCAGCATCGTATTCATAGGAGTAGCGGGTGGTATTGGCATAGGGTCCCACTTTCAGCTCCTTCTTCACTACTCGCCCCATGTTATCATACTGGACAGTCATCCAGTACATGAGTGAACGGAAAATCTCATATTGCACTTCCTTCATCCGGCCATAGGCGTCAAAATGCTTGGTGTGGGTCATGACTGCTGTAGTAATGATCTGGTTAATGTCATAGTAAATGACACCAAACTTCCCAAACTGCTCTGTCTTGCCTGATACATCATCGTAGCGATACAGATCAATGGGCAGTGGGGTCTCGTTGATCACGGCCTGCATGCTGGTCACCCGGAAACTGTTGTCATAGTTGTAGTCAAAACGAGCATTGACCATGCCTTCCTCGGTGAAGCGGAAGATCTGCCGGTCAATCAGGGGCCCAATCTGACGGTAGCGGATGGTGCAGGTGAAGCCCTCGTTCTGTAGGTTGATGGTCTTCAGCATGCCTGCCGTCTCGTCATAGGTGAAGCTCACCTTGGTGGTGTCATACAGCATCTCTGCCAGTTTCGACAGCTTGCCATACTTGTATATCACCCTGCGGCCGGTGCCCAGGTAGAAGGTGTGGAGGAGATGCCCGTCCTCAGTGAAGTCCTGGATGACTGAAGCATTGCCCTCAGGGGGCTGGTAGATGTTCCTGTAGTAGCCCACTGAGCGAATGGTCTCTAGTGTCTGCCGGGCCACATTGGGCATCGTCACAGAAGAGAGGCGGTCGTTCTTGTCGAACTCAAAGATGTATTGCCTCTGGCTGTGGAGGAGCAGCACCATGGACTGGAGGGAAAGGGAAACAAAGAGATGAGAGGAGGGTGGTGAGGAAGAAGGGTAGGCCTATGTACCTACGGCTTAAAAGAAAGAAATGAAAGTCCAAGGAAACTGGTGGTTCCCCTAAGTTATGCCCAGGCCAGAGCTTTCCAACTGGTATGCCATAGGATACTGGAAATTGGTTACAGAAGTGTTAAGACAAGGATTTCTCTCAGTCCTTGGCCCTTATGGGGCCTGGCTGTGCACTCAGGCCCATTTCTTTCTATGTCAAACAGCGTTGTCTGTTTACGCCATTGTGTAGTACAAAGATTATCATTTTCTATGTGTGATGGGATGGGAGAAAGGTTGGAAGCACTAGCCTCCAGTATTTGTAACAGCTTCACTACTGGTTTCCTTGCTCCAGACTCCTTCTCAAATCAATCTTGCCACTGAAGCAAGAATGATTTTTTCTGAAACACAGTCTGACAATGTCTATTGCCTGCTAAATACTCCTGTTGACTCCCTGTGGCCTACAGAATATAAAGCAATGCTGAGAAGGGCATTTAAGGCTTTGCACAATTGTTTATGTAATAACAGGTCATATGTCCACTCTGGGTGGGGTGGGTTGTGATGGAAATGGGAAAACCTGGGTTCTACAATGGACTCATTGTATGGTGTTGGGAAAGTTCTTCCCTCTCTCGGTTTGATTTTTAAGAATGTTGGATGACCTCCAGGTTCCTGCTCTTAGCACTATCAGAGAACATCACTCTTGGAGATGCTCACCCAGCACAGGGTTGTGGACAATGACCAGCAAGCAGAGCCTGAGCCCTGGACAGGTGACCAGGAACAGGAAACAAAGCAGGGCTCCAGGTACCAGAACTGGAGCATGAAATGTGGATCCCATCTCAGGAAAAAGGTAGAGACATCAGAACTCTGGACCCATTGCATCAAAGCCACCATTTTCTCCTATTTATGGTCAACTTTTGATTTCAGATGCCTTGCTTCCTAGTCCCTGGGATGAATCCAAAGGGATTTTTTAATGCATCTCTCCACCTCAAGTACTTAAAGCTCAAGATCAAGCACCTCCCACCTAAATCCTGTTCCCTAGGCGTCCGCTTCATTCTCCATGACCAGCTCTCACCATGTGTCCTTGACCTGGGAGTAGACCCCTGCCCTGGGTCCTGGCCCTGTGTCTTCTCTGTGAATCCAGTTAGTGTTTGAGCCTGGTCCCAGCTCTAGTTTTTCAGGCAGGATTTCCACATTGTCTTGCTCCAGGACCCCTACCTGCCACACCATCACCATGATCCATCCAGAAGCCCCTTGGGATTCCTTGGCCCCGTGTGGCAGATTTTCCTGAACACTTCCTTTTGGTGACCACAGGGGTCAGGATCTATCCCATAAAGGTAATCAGGCTGGGCCTGGCCATAGGTTGAGCCCCAGCGACTGGCCATCTATACGGTGAGGCCAGTGATGGAAGGAGACAGACACCTGCCTTCTCTAAGTATGTGTAGCTCCATGTCTTCCCATCAGCAAAGATCCTGGATGTTATGCGACCCGCCTGGTCGTATTCCATTCTCTCAGACATGATGCCCCTCTGGATGCCAGCAATATGGCCCCCCGGGGAATATGTCACGTTGACGCCATTCAGCCTGCTGCTGGGTGACCAGAGGCTGGGCCGCCCCGCCTGGTCATACAGGATCCGTAGGGTGAACTTGCGGTGGTCATCATAGATCTTCTCTGTGCGAGTCACGCGGTCAAAGTCCAGAGACAAGAGGTTTCGGTTGTGAACCTGGAGAAGGGATAAGAAGAAAAGAGAAAAGTAATCTTGCCATTGAACACTTTGGTCTGATGGTCAACCTGGTTCTTGGCTGTGCTGAGAGGCTCCTGGGTAGAGTAGCCCATGGGTCTGAGTCCTGGCTTTGTCACTGGTCAGCTCTGTGAAGTTTCCTCATCTGTAAAATGGGATAGCAATGCCAATGGCATACAGCTGTTGTGAGGACAAATACAATGCAGATGCTGAGGAAAGAGCAGCTGTTAAAGAAGGTGTTACACCTAGTTTTCTAATGTGAGTCTTCTAATGAAGACATATAAAAAAGGTAGGACCTTCTTGGCTTCCTCCTAAAGAGGGAGGTCCCAAGTAGGTACAGAAAACAAACTCCTGATTTCAATCTATTAGGTGCTACATTGTGCTAGTGTCTGGCCCAGATGATATCATCTAGGCCTGAGATGCTCAGAGCTCAGGGAGGTGAAGGGACTTTGCCCTAGATCCTGTGACTGGTGAGTCTGGATTTGACCCTCACCACTACAACATGGCTGCAAATGCTCAGTGGTCCTCTTAGCGAGTCCTGCCCTTTTTGGGGCTCTGGATTTCTCATGCCCACTGGGGTCTCTCCTGCCCTTTGCCACACAATCAGGACTTGTTGGTCCCCTCAGTCAGCCCCAAGGCCTAGGCTGAGCCCCTCACGGTAGTGGCCCTGGGCAGTGTTGTGTGTGTGTGACAGCTTCTCTGGCTGAGGGCTGATTGAGGATGCAGTTCTAGCTTTTGGAACATTTTGCTCTTGCCTCCAGCATCAGGAGCCCCTGGTATGATCTCCACCCGGGCTGCCAGGCCAGCGGACGATTCCATTTCCTTTCAGAGTGAGAAATAAAGGGCTCCCATAGGAGTAGCAGTAAGTCAGGGTTTTTCATATTTTAATAAAGACATACACTTCTGGGGCCTGTCTTGGCATTTGGATCCACCTCTTCGGCATTGGCTGCTCCTGAAAGACTGCCAGGTACTCTGAAGCTAAAATGCTGGTTCCCTCTAATTAGTCCCTGGCCTTATGGGGCACTTGGGCATATTTTTTGCCCCTTCCATTAGCCACTAGTTAAGTCTGACAAGCAGTAAGGCAGACCTAAGCGGAAAGCAGATAATTTAAGTCATGTGATGCAAAATCCCATAGGTGGACTAAGGTAATTAAAAGCCCTTCTAAGGTCCTATGTAGAGGAAAAAAAAAAGGCCCAGGTCTAGGAATCAAGGCCAGGAATCTAGCTTCCCTCTATGGACAACTTTCTGTGTGATCTTGGGCAAGTCCCTCCCCTGCTCTGAGTCTCGATTTCTTCCTCTAACAAACAACAGTTATACCTACCCTAGGGTTGTTGTAAGGATTAAAGAAACCTGTAAATTACCTAGTGGAGTGCTGTGCACATAGAAAGTTCTGAATAAATGGTTGCAATTATTTCCATTAAATGACAGCATATGATGGTGGCCATTTTCAGTGGAAGTAGAGACGTGTGTGTCTCCCCCTTCTGCCCACACGAATTATAAAGCCCTGAAAGTAAGGATTTATAATGAAGATGCTGAGAGGATTTTCGCTGTGAATGGCCTGGTTATAATAAGGTTGCCTTCCCTAGGGTAATCAAACACAGCTGCAGAAGCAAAAACAGTGTGGCAGACAATTCCCATGAAAAATCCGAGGCATTGGAGGCTGAAACTGCACTATCAACAATGACGGGGGCCTTCTCACAGCATCTCTTTGGAAGGTCCCTCTATGACCGCCCCAACCCCCAAGGGTGGTGCCACCCAGCCAGCAGCCCCTCTCATTACCCTGAGGACCCATGGTGAAGGGGAGCTATACCTCTGTGGAAAAATTAATAAAATTGAATTAAGCAGCTCACTGGGGAACCACCTAATGCTTCCTGTGCTTGGCAGTGGCGGCAATGAGATTATTCTACATCCTTCTTTATTAAAAAAGTTCCCAGTTGTATAAAAAATGAGCTCCATTATGGGGAGGCACACCCGGCTAACATTCTAATTCCACATGCTGACACCGTGGGTGGCCATTTATTTCCGGAGGATACAGAGATGAGGCCACCCGACTGGAGCACCATCAATCTGTGGCTGGGAGAAGGGCCAATTAAAGCCTGGGGAACGTTTGGTCCAGTTCACACAGTCGAGAGGAAATCCTAATAGTCCTAATCACTGCCGTTTATTGAGCACCTGGGGTCTACCTGCACCAGGCTAGGGGCTTTGAATATATTATCTTGTTTCTGCAGAGAAACCTGACGCTCAGAGAAGTTGAGTTGCTCAAGTCCATCAGTCCAGGCGGGAACTGAACCCAGGTCAAACTTCCATTTAGCACAGTGCGTCACATGTGCCTGAAGGACTATTGGAGAATTCAGAAGGGGGCTCAGAGACGCCATAGATGGTGGCAGGCTACAGAGAATAACAGCAAGACCTCGCTCAGGGCACTAGTGGGAGGCAGTTTCCCACATGAGGTGCCTGTGAGAGTTCTTGGCTGAATTCTGTCGTGGGAAGAAGGGAGATCTGTTTTTCTGGCTTCGAGCTGTGCGATATTGGATAAGTCACTTAACATTTTGGTATCTGTTGTGGGCATTGAACTCAGAGACAGGGTGCCTATGATCTAGTCTTTGCCACCACCTAGCTATGTGACTCTGGAAACATCACTTACCTTCTCTGGACCTTGGTTACCTCATGGATAGAATAAGGGCTTTAATGAGCATTCTTTGCTGAAGGGCAGGGGACTTGAAAGTCCTAGATTTGTTGCTCTGAGGAGGCTTCTGTGGTTTTTAGGATGTTAGGAACATTTAGCTCAGATCTAATGGTTCATTTCAGCTTAACAAATATCTACTGAGCACCTGTTACACGTTGTCTGCAAGGTGCTGTGCTGGAGTACCAAGGTGCCCCAGGGAGAGTTAATTAGCTTTCACCTTCCCCATCACCTTTCTATATGAAGCTGGAGAGAAAATAAGCTGGGCAATCAGGCCTTGGGGCAGAGGCCACACTCTACAGCAGGGGCTCTTAACAAGGGGTCCATGAGCTTGAATCAAAATTCAAAAAAAACATTATTCTTGTGGGGACGTGTTGGTGCTGGTGTGATATATTTATTAAATAATACACAGTATAGTGTGGACTTAGTAAGGGGTCCGTGGTTTCCACCTGACTGGCAAAGGTGTGTGTGGAACAAACAAGGTTAAGAACCCCTGCTGTGCAGAAACATGGGAAGTGAGGCAGAGAATGCGCTGGTTCATGGAATCCACATATTGAAAAGCACTCTGAAATGCCAACCCACTGGCAGGGACAGCTATGGTGGTGGTGGTTTTGCTACTCTAGAAAGGACAGAGTGGAGAATGTGGCTTAGGTTTCAAATAGCTAAACTAAACTTTGGGCCATAGTAATAGTAGTAGTTGTAGTAAGAATAATAATAGCAGTAACAATAAGAACACCTAGCACTGACCCCATATTATGTGCCAGACTCTGTATGAGGCTCTTTATATATTATTTTGAATCCTTGTAGCAGCTTGTAAAACTGGCTTTATCCTCCCCATTTATGGATAATGAAACTGAGTTTCTAAGAGACTAGTGACTTGGCCACGTTCACTTAGCGAATAAGACAGTGCTGGAAATCTAACTCAGGCCTGAGTGTAACCCCAGTGGCCCTCCCATAAGTGAACACTGAAAAGACAACCAAGAGGCTCTTTTTACATGTGGTTTCCTGCTCTACTTCCCCCCTTTCACAGATAAGGAAATTGAGGTCCCAGGAAAAGATGCTCCCCCAGATCAGTCAGGAAGTTTCAGGAACGGAATCCTGTTCTCGTTCTCTTCCCACAGGTTCCGGCCGCCTCCAGAGGCCCAGGCCTGCTTGGAGGGCCCTTGCTCACCCGTAGACGGCGCCCAAAGACGGTGACCTGGCCGCGAGCCTGCTCTTTGCGCTGCCGCCACTCCACCAGGTTTAGGCCGTTGTCGATGGGCAGTGTGACGTTCCTCTTGCCCACGGTGGGGTTGACGGTGCCAGCCAGCAGGTGGGGCTCCGTCTGCAGCGCCACCTCCATGCCGTTGGCCAGCAGCAGCCGCAGGGAGCCATCCGCCCCGATGTAGTAGCTGTTCCGGACTTGGTCTGAGGGAGAGGACAGGGACAGACTCAGGAGGGGTGAGGAAGTAGTTGAGGCAGGGGATGGTATTAACATTTTTTCCTGACTATAGAGATGATACATGATCACTGAAGAAAACGAGAAAAATATATGAAGTAAAGATCATCTGTAATCCCAATATCCAGAGAAAACCAGTGTAAATATTTTGGTATAGTCCTATCTTTTAGGACATTGTCTAATACATTCATAAATTGTTTAAAATAGTTGCCTAGAGAATTTTTTACTGATCATTATACTAAACCACATCATTAAATATTTTTCATAAACATTCTTTTTAAAAAAGTTAAAAATTGAGATCTAACCCACATATAATAAAATTCACCATGCTAAAGTGTACAACTCAGTGGATTTTAGTATATTCATAAGATTGTACAACCATCACCACTTTCTAATTCCAGGACATTTTCATCACCTCCAGAAGAAACCCCTTACCCATTAGCTGTATTTCCCATTCTATGCTTCCCTAGGCCCTGCCAACCACTAATTTACCTTCTATCTCTATGGAATTGCCTATTCTGGACATTTCATATAAATGGAATCATAAAATATGTGATTCTTTGTGTCTGGCTTCTTTCACTTAGGATAATCTTTTCAAGTTCATACATGTAGTAGCATGTATCGAGTATGTATAGGTACTTGATTCTTTTTATGGCTAAATAGTATTCCATTGTATGGACATACCACATTTTCTTTATCCATTTATCAGTTGATAGACATCTGAGTTGTTTTTACATTTTGTGGCTACTGTGAATAATGCTGCTATGAGGATTTGTATGCAAGTTTTTGTGTGGACACAGGTTTTCAGTTCTCTTGGGAATACATCTAGGAGTGGAATTGCTCTCATGTGGTAATGCCATGTTTAAGTTTTTGAGGAACTGCCAGACTGTTTTCCAGAGTGGCTGTACCATTTTACATCCCCATCAGCAACATGTGAGAGGTTCAGCTTCTCCACATCCTCACCAACATCTGAATATTTTTAAAGGCCTTGATAAATGCTAAGGGAACAATGTTCTTTAAAACAAGGTGGAAAATAACTATTATCTACCAAAGTCCAAATCACCGGCAGAATGCAAATATATGGCAATGATGAAAAACAGATCTGATTTTCACATTTTAAATCTGATTAAAACATTTTAATTTGGATCTTTAGCTAAATCTCAGCTGAAAATGCACACTAAGCTTTTTCTTAAAAAAAAAAAAAAAGGAAACAATATCTCTGTGTTTGGCCTGTACTTTCCTCAGCTGCCCCCCCAACTGTACCATCCTTATCTTCCATAAACACAACCCCAAGTTCCCCCTCAAGGCTTTGCTCAAGTGTCACCTCTTCCCAGAAGTTTTCCCCACTCCTTTGGTCAGAATATGCCCCTCTCTCCCATACACCCCTCAGCCTCTATTTGGGCCTCATCAGCGACCCTGCAGCTGAAGGGTGTAGGGATCACTGCCCTGTTAACAAAAGAATTCTTAAATATTTTAAGTGCTTGCGCTGAGAGGCACCACTGAACAGAGATTAAAGCATGGGTTCTGGAGCCAGGCTGTCTGAGTTCAAGTCCCAGCTTGGTCCTGGGCAAGTTCCTTAACCTCTCATGCCTCTGTTTCTTCCTCTGTAAATTAGAGATAATAACTGTAGCCTTATCTCACAGAGATGCTGTGAGGATTAAGTGAGCTAGTGAGTATGAAGAGCTGAGAATAGTACCTGGCACACTGTGACTGTTATGTGACTGTGAGCTACTACTGGTTTTATGTGCCTGGCCCTGTGCTGGCCACAGTCACATATGTCTCTTGTCTCCTCTATCTCCACCACCATTTCACAGTACTTTTTTCTTACTGATCATGGCCCTACAATAGCTCTCCATTGCCTTTAGATTAGTGGTCAAAAGAGTGGGTTCTAGAGCCCATTGGTCTGGGGCCAGCTACCCTCCTAGGAGTGAGACTTTGGACAAGTTGCTTAACCTCTCTGAGTCTCACTGCCCTCTATTGGGAAATGGAGATGATAATACCGACCTCAGAGGGTTGTTGTGAGGATTAAAAATAGGACCATGAATGTAAAACTCTGAAAGTACACTTTGCACTTCATAAGTACCCTAAAATGTTAGCTATCACTATTGTTTTTATTGCATGTGCTCAATAAACATTTGCTGGATTGAACTAAATATGTTCCAGGCTTTTCAAGCACTTTTTGTACTCAATCTTCCAGGCTAGAACAACATCAAATCTGCTCTTCTCTCTCCCATTCCCTTCTCCCTCTATTTCTCTCTCACACACACACAATTGTAAATTTCACCTCAAATCTGCTCTGCCTTATTCACTGACAAATCTGTATTTTTCTTCCTTTGAGCAGAGAAGAAGCCTGTGTCAATTTATCTTTTAAAGATGCTCCTTACTGAATCCACATATGTCCATTAATGTTGACTGGCTGGAACAACTTCTGTAGAGGCTCCAGCTCCAAAGATCCCCATTTACTGTGGGCTGTGACTTCCCAAGGCTGCTGCTCATTAGCAGCTGTTTATTTTTTTCCCGTATCTCAGATATAAGATGGAACCCAAAGAGCTTTTCACAAAGACCCTACTGAGGCGCCTGCAAAACTGAGTATCTGAGCCTGGTACGCAAGAAGGAAAGGGAGCTTGACAGAGGTGCCAAACAGGAAAAACTGGTACCATGTTTCTTGGATTCCAGGATGTACTTTTTCTTTTCACAGGTCAATGTTTCTGAAATTGGAATGTGTCTTACAACCCATGCATACATTCGGAGCGGTATGGCTTTTTCCCCTTCACTTGAAAAGCTGTTATTAAATTGATGGTGCACTTTAAAACTGAGGAGAAAACAGCACTTTTGAAGTTAAAAAAAAAAAAAAAAAGTCACCAAATGTAAGAAAGCCTGCATCAGGCTTTGAGAAAAATACTCAAAGCCACCTTAGCAGTATGAAGTGTGTGGATGAGACAATTCTCATCCAAACACAGGAAAGAAAACAGGCCTGAAGGACAATAGGTTGGAGTAGTCAGAGGTCCTGCTGCCCTTGATCAGGCAGAAGCCTGGCTGGCTCTGAATTGGTACCTTGTCTTGGCAATAACCCAGATAAAGAATAAATACCTGGGGTATGTCCCAGCCCACTACTAAAGGTGTTTGGCAGGGAAGGGGTTCCAAGGCTTGGTTTCTCTTTTTTTGAGAACTGCTATTGTTCTTTGAATTCTTTGAAAGGCATTGGACTACATTTGGGAATGAAAACAAAGGTGTAAAAAATACCTAGACATTTATCTTCTTAGGGTTAATCAAGTGCTCTGTTAATTAATCCAAGCACTTACTGAGCAATACCATGTGCCAGGTATATGCTAATGACTTTACATATGTTTACATAAACATTTATACACTTTAAAAAAAAAAGATTTATTTTTATTGTTTATTTATTTCTCTCCACCCCCCTCGTTGTTTGCACTTGCTGTGTGCTGTGTCTTTAGGAGGCACCGGGAACCGAACCCAGAATCTCCGATATGGGAGGGAGGCACCTAATCACTCAAGCCACCTCCTTTCCCCACCCTGCTGTGTCTTTCATTATGTTTTCCTTCTTGTGTCTCTTGTTGCATCATCTTGTTGTATCAGCTTGCCATGCCTGCCCGTCACGCCAGCTCGCTGTCTTCTTTAGGAGGCACCGGGAACCGAACCACAGACCTCCCATGTGGTAGGTGGGAGCTCAGTTGCTTGAGCCACATCTGCTTCCCCATTTATACACTTTTTTACATAAATATTTATACACTTTACATAAATCATCTGAACAACCCTATTCTAATTTGGCCCCATTTCTTAGATCCAGAAACTGAGGCTCAGAGAAGAAGAGTGACTCCACCCTATTCACACATGTCGGAATTTGCACCAGCAGGCATAGGGGCCCAGGTCTGTCTACTCCAGAAGCTGTGTTCTTTGTATGCAACTATTCAAAATGGCTATTCAAAATGGCTGCAAGTTGCTTTCTTTTCCCAGAGAAGAAAACTGAGGGCCAGAGTGGGGAGGCAACTTGCCCAAAGTCACAATGTGATGTGGTGATAGAGCCAGGACTAGAACTCAGGCCTTCAGACTTCTAGCCCGAGGCTTTTCACTACCTTGTGTCAAAGTCTTTGGGAGTACCAACAGCCATCAGGAAGGTGGGAGAAAAATCAGGTAAGGCGTTCCCTAGTGATGGCTCCTTTTTTATATATACAGAGTTATTAAATCCAAAAAAGTAGTAAAGCCCAGCCTGGGTCATCACGTCCCATGATAACTGAGCAGAAGACTCACAGCCAGATTTCACCATTGTGATTTACTGAGACTAGAAGATCCACCCATATCAGGATTTATTTGATGCATGCAGAAATAAAAAGGTCTTTTTTCTGTGGAATCCTAGCAGAAGCACAAACTGTTCTCATCTGTGCTTTAGGAGTACCTTCTTCATGCCCAAATGACTTTCATAATTAGGTGTAATTATTCTTGTCCTTTGTCCCTGCCACCAGTATGAGAGTAAGTCTTTAATCTGAGTGCCACTACTAGAATGGCAGAGTAGTGAGGTCACCTGGATTAGCAGCTAATGGATAAAGGTAGAACCCTTTGTTCTGATAATAGGATGGGACAATGAGACACTAGAAGCTTCTGGGAGAATTTACAGGACTCAGGCTGGTGTGTGTTTTGCAAATTAGGTGGCAATACAGAGCAAAACCAATTTAACTCTTTCCTATTCTTGGGCAGCTCCAGGAGCAGCTTGTTTGTGTCGTCCTGCTTCACACCAGTCTCCCCACACCCCTGCCTATAGTCCCTCGGTGCCCACCTGACTTACCTTGCAGCAGTGTATAGAAGGCACCTGAGGCGGACAGGTTGGTGGTTATGGTGACATCATCCTTGCTGGAGGTCTCTACCTGGACATGCACCGAGCTGTCTGTATCGCTTCGGAAACTGCTCACCTGGCCAGTGGGGAAGGTCACATTTGTCAGGCGGCCAAAGCTGTCGTATCTGAAAAACAAGGGGTGACACTGAGTAACGGAAATATATTGGTGCTATAGCTGGAAGCTGGCATGTTCTACCATATGCTATAGTTCTGTGTGTTCCGCTTTTCTTTCCAGTTGGAGACATTTCCATATCTCCCGTATCACCTTGCCCAGGGCTTACCACATAGTTTCCAGGATAAGATACCACCTGCTGATATCTGACTGTAGGCAAATGATTTGCGTCTCTGAGTCTTCTTTCCTAATCCATTAAATGCAGATGACAACCCCTGCCCTGCCTGCCTCCAACTCTTTGTGTACCTGTGGGGAGAACATGAAAGTGGCTAGTAACTATAAACGAATATTCACCCACAAAGGGGTGAGATGGTGGTGGCCATGACAAGACTGCTGACCCAAATCTTAAAGCTGGGGAGCTCCCCAGATGTGATGTAGTCAACATTGATGTCTGAACACCCTCTGCAAAACCCTCAAGAACTGGTCATATAGATTTTCCCTGAACAACACTGAAGAGGGGGAACTATTTCTCAGGAGCTTCCTAGGATGCTATAGATTATGGGAGAAGGGAACTCTGAATTCAAACCTACCCCACAAGCAGGTTAGACAGAAAGGCTCTTGCAACCTCTTCCCATCTATGATTTCACATCTTGCACTGAGCAGCTATGTATCTGCAACTCTCAGAACTGTTCTGGTGTGGTGTCTCTGAAGCATTATAAGTGCATCTTAATCTCTTCCTTATTCTCCTGATAATAAAAAAAGTAATACCTACCATTACTGAACACCTACAATGTACTAGGCATGGTGCAGGTTGCTTTTCATACATTCTCTCCTTTACTCCTCACAACTAGCCTAAAAGGTATGCATTAGCTCCATTTCACCCAAGAGGAAACTGAGGCTCTGAAAAGTGAAGTCACTTGCTCAAGGTCACACAGCTAGTAAGTACCCTGAGTCTCAATTCAAACTCAGACCTCTATGTTTCCAAGCCACCATCTGCCTCTCTGTCTTCAGCGAACCTTTCTAACCAATTGCAAGTTCCTGCTCCTTTCTGATGCAGATGTACGTGGTTGGGAGACGGCAGGGAGTGGGCTATTAACAGTGTAATTATTATTTTTAATTAGGGGTGGCTAACGTGTAAAAAGGCAGGCCTAAATAGTGTTTTTTGCACTTGTGAGGCAGGTTAGTACAGGCGGCTGCTACCAGGTAGAGAACATGGCTGTGAGACCCTGCCCAGAAATCACCTGCTACTAAAAACAAAGTTAAAAAGACCCTGCCAAGACCCTGACCACAAAGTCCCATTTGGAACTCTTACCCGGGTCAAGGGGAAGCCCTGGATACCTCCAAACAACAGGCCTCTCCATTGGCCCCCTGAGAGCTAACAGGTGGGACAACCAATGAGAAAAGCAAATAGCTGGGGCCCCTCCCCAACATCAGGAAGGGGGAGGAGGAAAGGTCTTAAAAAAGCCTAACCTGGGGCTCCACGTGTGCATCTCACCCTGTAGCACACTCGCAGCACACTCGCAATCCATGTCTCAGGTTGTGTACTTATCTCTTTTCTTGTTTCTTAATAAACTCTTTACTTCCTTGCCCACCCTATGGTGAGTCCTTAAATTCTTTCACATGACGTAGTCAAGAACCTAGAAGCCCAGAACCCAGAGCATTCCACTGACACTTTTGTGTGGAAGGGAAAATGCTCTTTATCCAGGTGTCCAATATTTCTGATTTCTGCTCAAGCTCAAGCTCAAGGTTGCAGCATGGGTCCAGCTGCTGTGTCTTCCCATGTACTTTGGGTTTGCCACCTGAGATCTTTTTACTTCTCTTGGGGGTGAAGGTAGCGTCTGGGCACCTGAGAGTTTTAACAAATGGTGAAATGAAAGGTCAGATTGTTCATAGTTCACCTCCATCCTGGTTCTTCCTGTGATTTCTTCAGCTGGACCCTAGCTTCCAGCTGGGACTCCGGGGTCCTGCAGCTTTTGTAGTTTTGGGGGAGATATGGAGGTGAGTCTAGGCAGGACTTTGCTGAGCAATTTTCTGTTTAAGGTCAGACTTGGGTACTGGCACGGATACTGCTGTTTGCCAACTCTTTCTGTACCCGTGCCTGGTTCTGATCAGGGCACTCTACACTGAAAGCTAAGAGTCCCCATTGCTGCCTGGCACAGAGGAGGCATTGGTAAAGGTCTTTTGAAAGAATCAGCCAGGTCCTTGGCCCAAGGCCAGTCCTGGAGGATGGGCCAAGGGGCTTTTGGAAAGTTGAATCTGTTGCTTAAGTCTGAAGAAGGGGAACAGAGCCCTGTCTGGGATGGCGGACAGTGCAGTGATCTCCACCACACTACCTCAGGCCCCGGCTTGGCGGGAAAAGGTTGCGGGGATGGACCAGCCTTTTAGGTTCTCCTATTGGAGCTTTGGAAACCTATTTCCTGCCATGACTTCTGGCTTTTCTTCCTTAATACTGAGTCACTCTGGCCTAGGGGAGGGTGAGGGTGTGGGTTCAAACCTGGACTGGAGGGCTAAAGGGTCAGCAGTGCCCCCTGGAGCTGGGTGAGGAAGAAATTCTGAGATTGTTCCTGGGAAGGAGGGTGAGTCTTGAGGTAAAGACTTAGAATCTTGTCGTAAAAAAAAGCTCTCTCACCTGGGGGCTACTTCTCAGAGCTCTGTTTTCTTTTACTTTAAGAGAGGCTGACGTTCTTTTTAATCCTTTATGGCTGCTGGAAATTTAAACAGGAAGGAGGTTCACAAAAATGTTTACAGTGGTTATCTCTGGGAGGTGACATATGTGATGGTTCCTTCGTGTGTCTGCTCGTTGTCTGTTCACTGTGTCTGTTTGTTTTCTTTAGGAGGCACTGGGAACTGAACCTGGGACCTCCCATGTAGAGGCTGCTGCCCAAAAGCTTGAGCCACATCCTTTCCCTGCTCGTTGTGCAGCTTGTTGCACCTGCTCATCTTCTTTAGGAGGCATTGGGAATCAAACTGGGACCTCCTGTGTGGAGCTGGATGCCCAAGTGCTTGAGCCATATCTGCTCCCTACAGGTGATTTTAATTCCTTATTTTTATATTGTGGTGGGTTGAATTGTGAACTCCACTCTGGACATGTTCTTGGTCTCGGTCCTCATTCTGGTACCTGTGGGCCCATTGTAAATAAGATCTCTTTAGAATGTTACTTCAGTTAAGGCGTGGCCCAACTGAATCAGGTTGGGATTTTAATCCGGATTCCTGTGATCCTTTATAAGCAGAACGAAAGTCAGACAGAGAGAAGCCATGAAGGACAGTCAGAAGCTGGAAAGTCAATGGGCCCAGGAAAAGAAAGAAGATGCAGCCATGTGCATTGTCATGTGACAGAAAAGTCAAGGATCCATGATCACTGGTAGCCAATCCTGCAATGCCAGTCTTCTGGGAGAAAGCATCAGCTCGCTGAAGCCTTGATATTGGACTTCTCCTAGCCTTAAAACCGTGAACCAACAAATATCCGGTGTTTAATCCAACCCATTGTATAGTATTTGTTTTAGCAGCTAGGAAACTAAAACATGCATTTTATAAATGTTTCAAGACTTTCTATAATTAAAATGGATTATTTTCCTAATCAGAAAAATGCTATGATAACACAAGTAATATTATAATGCCACATACAGGGGACTCATGACCATGGCCATACTTGGGGAAGGACTTACGGGAGAGTTTCATTGATTGGACAAGCTACCAAGAGCAATTTTTCAGGCCTTTTCAGGTACTTGAGTACCCTAATTTTTGAGCCAAAAATCAAGACCCCAGAAACTGGCTGTGCCCTGGTCATTTAAACTGTAACTGTGGTTCAAGATCATTCTGAATCCTGTCAGATCCTGAAACATCTTTTGAATCCACAGGAAGATCTATTTCAGTCCAGCAGTTTCATGTGACTGGTATGCTGGTCCAGTCTGATTCTTTGAACACCTGTTACCCATATATATACTCTTTATTAATGAGCTTGCTTACTCAGACAATCTAATTTCCTGATGCTAGCCGATAAATGAGGTTTTGTTATAGAATGCAAG
Source organism: Cabassous unicinctus (assembly GCA_029593785.1). Taxonomy (NCBI): domain Eukaryota; kingdom Metazoa; phylum Chordata; class Mammalia; order Cingulata; family Chlamyphoridae; genus Cabassous; species Cabassous unicinctus. The sequence goes on along the minus strand of JAQZBX010007888.1, from coordinate 27,282 downwards.
ATACTTAAAAGGCAGTTTTGATGTCTTAAAGATAAGAATAGAGAGATTATTGATTAGAGGTCAGGTGTCACTTCAATACCACTCCTCACCAGGCCTTGCTCAAATGCCACCCCTAAAGCCGTCTTTGGTCTCCTGGGGCTCTTCTCCCAATGATAGTCTCTGCAGAGCTCTAGCATACAATGCTCTATTCCAATGCATTGTAATAGCTGACGTACCAGCTGTCTTCCTTTTCTGACTGTGAGTGTCTGAAGCCAGAGACAGGCCTTTGCAGTCACACAGCCGGGATGTGAATCTTGAATTCACACCACCCAGGTCCCACCATCTGCCACCAGGACTGGCATTCAGTTCACCTCTGCTTCCCCAGCACTAGGACTGGCAGAGAGCAGACAGGCATGAAACCTTGGCTGAAAAACTCAATGTGTGATTGGACATGGGAGGCCTCCTTCCTGCTCCACAGGAGAAGACAGGCCACCATTCATTCACACGCTACCACCTGCAGCACTTGACAGACGCGTGACACAGAGTAGGTGCATGGTAAACATCTGCTGAATGCACAAATACGGAAACAACCACTTTCGTGAAATGATCCTTCAGCAATCTCCGTAGGCATCTCCCCAGAGTATTAGTCTCCTCGACAGAAAGAGGCTTTGTATAAACGCAGACAATTGTAATTATTTCTGAGGGTAGCCTATAATACATAATTAAATGGAGCCTGGAGAAGATACAATGAAAAGGCTCCATGCCTTCAAGATCTGGTTTTCATTTTATAGGAGACGGCCAAAAAACAGTAATTTCCACTCCTCACATTTTCCATTAGAAGGACTGAATGTCTTAATTAAATGAACATCAAATAGAACAGCCAATTTATAAAATTTTCTTGTCTCCTTTTCATTTATTTCAGTGCCTTCCAGAGCTGGAGAAATACCAGTGGATCCATCTGCCGCCTGATCAATACCTGTGATTATCCCATCAGAAACACTGTTCCTTCTGACTTTGCATGGAAAGAATTGGAGCTGCCCATCCTCTGGCCCTTGAACACCTTTGCCCTGTGGGTCCCCTCTGTGAGCCCTTTCACCCTCTGCTACAGAGCTGCTAAGGGCAGGGAGGCCAGCGCCCACCCAACAGGGGTGGGCTCATGGGGAGAGCTCTCTGCACTGTCAGGGCTCCGAGTGGCTGCTTCCAACCCCTGCCCCATTACTGGCTGACTTCTGGACAATGGCTTACTTACGTCTGTTAGGGCTTTACTTAATAATGGGAACCCACAAAGCACCAGCAAATTCTCTTTCTTTCTAACCAAGAGGAACGATAGGAACATGTTGGGGCAGGGAGGTCTTTGGGGCCAGGCCGTCTAGGCTTTGAATAGAGGCTCTTCCACTTGCCAGCAACACGAGCCTCAGCAGTGCCACGGCACTCAGTTCTGTTTTCCTCCTGATGACTTTTTCATCAAGCCCCCACCACAAAAGATTTTATTTCAGGCAGGTACATAACTTCTGTGAGCCTCTGTTTTCCTCTCTATAGAACAAGGATGAAAATACCCATCTCATAGAGCCTTTGTGAAGATCAAAGGGGGGGCAACTTGTTTAAAATGGAGCCCTAACTTTTTACCAGGGCCTGCAAAGCCCCCTGAGCCTGAATGTCAACTCCCTGAGGGCAGGGGCTTTGTTGTGGTCACTGCTATAGCCCCAGAGTCAGAAGAGTGCCTGGTCCAGACAGATGCTTGGTAACGTGAGTGAATATTGGTGGAACGACTGAACTCCTTCCTGGCTCTTTCTGACTTTCCCCTGAACCTTATCCTTCTGTATTTCTTCCGTTCTACTATATCTGCTTCTACACATTATTTATTTTTAAAGATTTATTTTATTTATTTCTCCCCACCCCCTCGTTGTTTGCACTCGCTATGTCTGTAAGTCTTCCTTGTTTCTTTAGGAGGCACCAGGAACTGAAACTGGGATCTCCGATGTGGGAAGGAGGCGCCTAATTGCTTGAGCCATCTCCGTTCTCTGCTTTGTTGTGTCTCTCATTATGTTTTTCTTCTTGTGTCTCTTGTTGCATCATCTTGTTGCATCAGCTCGCCGTGCCTGCTTGCCATGTTAGCTCGCTGTCTTGCTCGACTTCTTTAGGAGGCACCGGGAACCTCTGCTCCCTGCTTTGTTATGTCTCTCATTATGTTTCTTCTTCTTGTGTCTCTTGTTGCATCACCTTGCTGTGTCAGCTTGCCATGCCTGCCCATCGCACCAGCTCGCTGTCTTCTTTAGGAGGCACCGGGAACCGAACCTGGGACCTCCCACGTGGTAGGCGGGAGCTCAATCAATTGAGCCACATCTGCTTCCCATACTACATACATCTGCTTCTGTTCCCCAAACACGTTAAGCTCGCTCCATGCTTGATATGTTGCACTTACTGCTCTTCCTTCTGGTCTTGGTATTCAAGTTCAGCTCAAATGTTATCACTACAGCATGGCCTTCCATTACCACCCTTTCTAAAATAGATAGGCCCCACTATCTCTATCTCATTATCTTATTTTATTGTCTTCATTTACTTATCTTCTTTATTGGTTTACTTGTCATTTTCTTTCTTGCCTATAAGCTCCATGAGGATGGGGATTTTGTCTGTATTTTCAATGCCTAGAGGAGTACTCAGCATGTAGAAGGAACTCAATACATATTTATGAATGCATAAAGAAGTAAATAGTGGATATTCTTGTTATTTTATCAAGGCATGGACTGAAAATAACTAAGAACTCCACTCCTTTTACCTCCCCACCCCATGTGATGAAGGAAAAGCTCACTAATATTCACAGGGTACCTTTTGGGTGCCAAGCACCATGCTCATAACCAGCCTTTTGAGGTAGGCATTATCGTCATTTCACAAATGGTGAAAAACTGAGGCTCAGAAAGGATAAGTAATTTGTTTAAAAATCACATAGCCAGTGGAGGAATACCGATTCAAATCCAGGTCTTGTTTGACCTTAAAGTCTGTGTTCTTTCATCAAGCTTCCCATAAAAATGGTGCTGTTTCAATTCAAAATGTTTGTGTTTGTCACTGTGTTAAAGAAAAAACTTTGGAAACCTCAAGTGGGTCAAGCAGACTGACAGTTTTCTCTTCAAGGTGCCTTGCTTCACTACTATTGCAATTGACTTTGCAGCAATGCCGAGCTCCCATTTCAGGGGTACGATAGAGATGGCCAGATGATTGGCTTTCCGTTATTTCCCTTCCACTGACTTTTCTTCACTCCATTTTTTCAAAGCATCTTTGAGCACAGTGAAAGAAAACACATAAAAGATTCATATAGTTGCTGTGAATGTGGCTCTCAGAAGAGGGCTGCTAAAGGGTATATTCCCACACACTGCAAGGCTTTCTTCTTCACACTCAATACTTCTTCTCAAGCCACTTAACCATGAGCAGCCAGTGAGGCAAATGCCAGATTGCCTCTCTGATAATAAACTTTTTTTTTTTTTTTTAATTTTATTTATTTTTATTTATTTATCCCCCCCTTGCTACTTGTGCTGCTGTGTCCATTCGCTGCGTGTCTTCTCTTTGTCTGCTTATCTCCCCCTTGCTGTGAGGTCTTGCCGCATCAGCCCACGGCACCGCGCTAGCCGGCCTGCCCTCACAAGGAGGCACCGGGAAGCGAACCCGGGCCTCCCATATGGTAAACAGGGGCTCTATCCACTGAGCCACACCCACTTCCCTGATAATAAACTTTTTGGTCAGAAAATAAAGATTTGATTTTTATGACTTGCATCTTTGATTGTTTCAACCACCGCCATCAGCCACAGGAAGAAATGAACTCTGCATCTCCTGTGAATTGGAGTCCACAGCTCATGGACACCAACAGTTCCCCTGGCCACAGGTCACGGTAGGAGCTGGCATTACTATGTCATTAGCTACTACAAAACTGTATCAGAGCCAGGGCACTTCCTGGCTCCTGCAATAAAAAACGTCTAATGGTTGCCCATTGTCTATAAAATTAAGTGCCAACAATGAGTTCTAGCTTTCAGGATGTCCAAGATCTGGCCCATCCCACTGCTGGAGGCCTTCTCGCTTACTTATGTGATACTTGAGGCTGTGAATCTGGTAGGAAGTGCTTAGGATTCACTGAGACCTAAGCTGGAAGCCTGGCTCTGTACACTCCATGTGCGATGTCACAAAACCAGGAAGTGTCTTGCTGACTATTCTGTTTTCCTCCTCAGATCCATTGTTTGCCCTTCTCTGTGCCCAGAGAGGTGGATCCCCACAGACTGCATCACTGGGGCACCCTAGATGGCTGGTTTCAGTAAAAATCTCTCCCTTCCTTCTCCCCTGCCTTGCCCTTTAGCCTGCGGGGTGGTGATGACCATTCACTGTTTTTAGTCTCTGGGTGTCTCACGATCCTTTCTTAGCTCCCTCATCCCTGCCCACACCTCTGTAAGAGGTCCCTTCAAAATGTTTTTGTTTAGTATAGAATTCTGGATTGACATGTTTTTTTTTTTTTTCTTTCAGCACTTTGAAGATGTTACCCCACTGCATTCTAGCTTGCATGGTTTCTGATGAGAAGTCAGCTGTAATTCTTATGTTTGTTCCTCTGTGTCTAATGTCTTATTTTTCTGGCTGCCTTCAAGATTTTCTTCAGCAGTTTGAATAGGATATGCCTAAGGGGATGTGTGTGTGTGTGTGTATTTATTCTGAGTGTTGTTTTCGGGGCTTTTGGATCTGTGGTTTGGTGTCTGTTATTATTTTTGGATAATTCTTGGTTATTATTTCCTTAAATATTTCTTCTGCCCTGTTCTAGTTCTTCTCCGGGAATTCCAGCTGTGTGTATCTTAGACTGTTTGATATTTTCCCACAGCTCTTAGATGCTCTGCTCCATATTTTTTCCCCACTCTTTTTCTCTTTGTGTTTTAGTTTTGGTAATTTCTATTGAACTAGCTTCTTTCCTTAGCTGTGTCAAGTCTACTAGTGAGCCCATTAAAGGCATTCTTCATCTCTGTTACTGTGTTTCTCATTTCTAGCACTGCATTTTGATTCTTATAGTTTCTGTTTTTTTTTTTTTTCCTGTTGAAATTACCCATCTTTGCATATTATCTACTTTTCCCATTAGGGTCTTTTATAATAGTTATTTGAAATTCCCTGACAGATAGTTTCAACATCTGTGTCATTTTTTTTCCTTAAAAATTACAGCTTTGAGGCATCTTATTATAAAATGTTGTTAATCATATACATAAATTTATATGAACTTAAAATTCATCATATATTTACTTCATTTTTTAGCTTGACCTTCTAGCAAATCTTTAGCTTCATTGATTTTGGCTGCTAAATAAGGAGATCTCCCCTGCCTGGGTGATTTAAGAGCATAATTCATTGATGAGCATCCCTTATTTGTCCTTTATTGGCAGTAGGGCTTATACCTAGCATTAATGCTGGCTCCCATTTTGGGCTCAAACCCACCTCTGTAAATAGTCACCACTGAAAGCAGATTTTGGGAGACTTTGAAAAACTTGTTTTACTTGAGGCTCTATATGCTTCATGGCTTGCAAAACATAATGGCCTGCAAATTCTGCAGCAGCCATGGTTAGTCCAACTGCTACCACTGCACTGGCCATGGCTCCAGCCCGGCTCCCCTGCCTCCAGCGGGAGCGGGGTTCATCCCAGCCCAGAGGCTGCGGCCGCCCACGCCTCTATAAAAAAGTGATGCTCACACCTTCAGCAGCTACAAACTGCCCAAGCATTGGCAACCTCTGTGTCATTTCTGAACACGGTTCTGCTGACTGTTTTGTCTCTGCGGAGTGTGATTTTTCTCTTGCTTTTTCAAACATTTGGTTGAAAGTGGGACAACTTGGGTAGCACAGTATAGATTGAGGTAACAATTTTTTGCCTGAAATGGGTATGACTTTCCTTCTGCTGGGACTTTAGTGAGGGGGGTTGAGTTAATCTAGTTAGGAGTTGGGCTAGGTTTGAGGGTTGTTGTTGTTATGGCTATGCTCAGGGCACCAAAGGCTTAATTTCCTCTACCGATACCTTGTGTTTAAGGTAGAAGCTGGTTTGCCAGAGGATTTTTTTTTTCTCGACATCTACTCCAACCTCTGCTTTAAGTCTTTTCTCTTTGTGTTGCACCTCAGAGAGGGGCTCTTTCTGCACTCTTGTGTCTGTCTTATTCTTCTCCCAGCAGTATTCTGAAGTTCCTTGTTTTAGCTTTGTTAGCCTGCTAATGGATGTGGTGAGGGCATTCTCTATCGTTCTGATTAAAACTCAGTTGTAGGTAGGCATGTGTCCCAGGCTCTGGGAGTGTGGCCTTCTCAGTGCTCCTGCCCCTTCTTAGGCTATAGTTCTGAGCCTATTACATATTCACACTCCTCTCCCAGTAGGAGAGGTTTTTGCTTTTATTTGTTTTTGGTTTCTTTCTCTCAGCTGCAATGCCCTCACTAGAAGGCTAGTGTTTGTTGCCCTTCTCTTCACAGATTAAGACTTTGTTACATATGAGAGAAAAGGTGGGAAGGATCTGGAAGGACCAGGCAGATTTTTGTGCCTCTCCCTCTGTGGCTGCTGCACCCCTCCCCTGCCCAATCACAAGGGACACTTTCATAAATCTTTCTCCACTCTATTCTGTGCATACCCTGTGGGGTTTGTGGAGAAAAACCCGGAAGAGTGTGTGGATTCCCCCAATTTTTGCCAGCTCCAGGGGCTTCACACTCTCTTGCCAGGGCACACTCAGCCTTTACCAATTTTCCAGCCACCCTAGCTGAACTCTTCTTAGTGTCTGGTTGCATCTACCTCAGTTAAGCTGGTGCTTCCACGTTGTTTCTCTCTGCAGGAGCCTGTCTCTCCTTAGATCTGAGCCAGTTGGTTGTCCTGTAACCTCAGAGAAGGAGTTCAAGAAAACAAATTCACCATTCGTCTCTTTTTCATTGTAAGGTTGGGAGCGATGCTCTTCCCAGCTCTCTACATCCCTGAGCAAAAACTGGAAGCCCAGTTTCTTCACTTGAACCATCTGAGCTGAACTGTATTTTCTGCTGGGATGCCTACTGATATTGCTGGAACTGGGATTTGAGTTTTGCATTTTTCTCACTATATCATATTTTTTCTTCTTTATTTCCCTTCCCTTCTGCATGCTTATTGAATACCTACTGGGTGGCAAGCCCTAAGCTTTAGGCAGAGAAAAATTAGTTAGGGTTGGAAGGGTTGCACTGTTCATTGATGTGAGCATAGCTATGACAGGGGACTGCTACCAGGCACCCTGGGCAGCCACAGCCACTTTTCCTGTGGAACTCTAGGGAGGTGCTCGAGCCCATGCACCAAGCCAATCCTGGAACCTGCCTCATGCTCACTAGGCTATTTTCTTAAATTCCATCTGCCCAGGAGCCTAAACCTGAAATTATGATGCCATACGTTGGAGATGATGACTGCATTACAGACTCCTTTGGGATTTCCTACCAGCAGACCTGTAGGCTGAGGGATTCTCCAGGAACTGTGAACTCTTCAAATCATACTGCTCTGGAGTGTGTGATGTTTATGTTAGATGTATTATTTAATCTGTTGTGAGGATCAATAAAGCTAACTTGCTTCAGTTATAGCCCATGACAGAAGCAAGCATGGGCTGGTCTTCCCCTGCCCACTGCCCCCCCCCCATTAGGGAATGTTGTTGGGTTGGTTGGAATCCACTAAACTTCCTCATGGAGCTAAAGGTAGAAAACTTATTTGGGAAAGGGTGCATTGGCAAAATCCATCCAAATCCTTGCTAAGAACAACCATAATGATAATAGCACCATACCCTTACTTTTGCAGAGCTTCATAGTTTGCAAGTATCATCACTTTCAATAGTATTATTATTTTTGATCCTTACAAAAGCACTGAAATGGAGCAAGGTTGGGATTATTTCTGCGGAGGCTTGGGTCTAGAAGCCAGCCAGCCTGCCCCTGAGCTGCATGGCTAACATCCAGGGAAAATGGGTATCTGGCACCCGTATTTTGTTTACAGTCTGAGTTGAACCTTTTTGCCTAGGTTCATTCTGCATGCCATTTTCCAACCCGTTTTGGATAGTCTTAAGGACCTGACCCCATTCCTAGTTCATGCCTTGATCCTTGATGCGACTTGATACTTGATTCTGCTCTTCTGGCCTTCACTGGTAATTCCTACCTCAATTACAACTTCTGTCTGCCCCTTTGACTAGGTGCTTCACAGCAATACCTTTGACATCCAATTAGCATTTCTGCAATTACTGCTACTGCTTGTAGTAATTGATAATAAAAACAGCAGCAGCTACCATTTGAGTACTTATGATGAGTCGGACATGGAGCTTTCCATTAAAATTTTAACCCTCAGAATATCCATATGAAATGGATACTACTTTAATCACTATTAAACAGATAAATTGCAAAGCACTGGATAAACCAGTGAAAGAATCAGGATTTGTGTTCTGGCTCTGCTATACACTCACTTGTGATTTTAAGTTAGTTACTGAATTCACCTGTGACTCAGTCTCTCCATCTGAAAATGTGGATGATAATTCCTATCATCTCAGGTTGCCGTGACGATTAAGTAGGAAAGAGCCTGGCACACAGCACCTTCTCAAAAAAAGTGAGTTTCCCTTTTTATTTTAGGGCTTTTATCTTCTACTTCTGGTTTTCATCAATAAGGCTCAGCACTCCTTTTCCTGGGTACTGCTGTGAAGTGGATACTTGGGAATTCCAAATGCTATTTTATAAGAAGTGATTATACTAAAACTTTGCCTTTATCCTAAAACATCAATTTATGGCTGTATTTTTCATCAAGGAAAGAGAGGGAGAGGGAACAGGGTCCTTTCTGGTAGAGGTGTAGGAAATGGTTTTAGATTTCAGGGCTGGTTGTGAATAACGGTTGCAGTGATCTATAAGCACGCCGTTTGGGATCTGAGGGAGTGACCTTGAGAACTAATTGAGTGTACAGACATGCTGGAACAAAGAAACCCCTGTATTGGCTAAATAATGTATAAGGGATTTCCATAAGGCAATGGGGAAAATTGAATTATTTAGCGTATTTCCATTTCAACGAGTTAATCAAGATAATTGCTGTTTTCCTGGATCTTTGTCTTTATTTATTTATTTTTTTAAGTAATTAACAAGACCCTTGTTTGGGGAAAGAATTTAGCCAGTGGACTTTGTACAAATTGCGGTGACATTTTTTGGGCAAATTATATTTAAAATTCTATTACAGATCCTTTTCCTTTAAATTCTAGGACTGTGAGAAACTGATGCTTGATCAAGCTTGAGAAAAATTTATGGTTCAAGGATTCAAGTTCATTTGGGATTAACAAACTCAGCGGGAGTGGCGATGAGGGCAACAGGGTGAAGCGGAACGAGCATGAGCTCTGGCATCAGACAGACTTGGGCTGCAATCCCTGTTCTGGCACGTTCTCTCTATATAATGGGGCAAATGAGCCTCTCTGAGCCTCAGTTTCTATTTCTGTAAAACGGATAGTATCTGCCACCTTCAAGAGCCCTAGTGAGGCTCTGACGCAATAATGCCTGCAAGCGCTTTGTGCAGCACCTAGTCCATAGCTGATACTCAACAAGGCTAGCTCCTTCCCCATCTCCACATCATTATCTAATGGTCACAAAGCCTGCGGTCTCAGACGTCTGGAACATGGCCAAGGGCTCAAAGAGAACACTTTAAAAAATTTAAGTAGAAAAAAAGATGTTACAAAACCTCTTCATTAAAATCCCTCCTGCAGGAACACCTTGGCTCCTTGCTCTTTCTATTATACATACATATACGTACACACACAGTTGGTTCTTGTTATTCACGTTCATTATATTCTATAAAGTGGCCACAAACGCTGATTTAGTGAATACTGAACCACTGCTCCTGGGGAAATGCAGTGTTAGGTTCCGGCAAGCCCTCTGGTCACAACATGTTTGTCACCTGGTCAATACATAACCTTGTTTTACGCGTGTTTCTGTTTAAAGATGCTGTATTTAATATATATTGTTGCTTCATTAACACTGAGCTCACGGCCAACAGCACCATAGCTCGGGCCTGAATGAAGCTCATCTAACACATGCGTTTTCTCCACAAGGCGCAGCACAGCCTTCTTGGGCTTAGGAACACTAGACAGTGCTTTAGCACTATGCTTGGGGGTTATCTTAAATAGCAAAGCCACCAGAGAAAATCACAAAGATGCAAAAAATGTGGTACTAAAATATACTGTGAAAAGGACACTTGTTTACAGTGTAAGGGCTGAAACCAGAAGGCAGAGGGCCACCCCGTTCAACCTCAGCTGGGAACGTGCTCTGTGCATGTCAGCAAATGACCACTAAAGGGGCCGTGAGAATTGATTTGGGAGTTACAAATAAATTTTACCGAGTAGGTGAATTCACAAATAAATACAGAATCTCCAAGTAATGAAGACTGACTCTGTATATACTCAATTTTGGCTAGGACCATAACAAGCTGAGCTTGTTTCCCTGGCCATACCACTTGAGAAGCCCGACACTGGATGAATAGTGAAGTGAGCTGCTGGAGGGGCAGCACGACTGAAACTAAGGGTGACACGGTAGCTGCACTCTGAGGGAGGGGGAGGAACAACTATGTCAATTAGACATACGAGGTAATAAAGGAGCAGTTTAGAATCACTTTGGGCAGTGGCAACGGGCTCTGCACCCTCATTTCTTCACTTCCTGGAAACTATCTTAATACAGCATAATATGTAATTGTTGTTCCTTATTAATGGTCCTAACTTATAAAAAGAAAGGTTACATTATGTCTGTATAATGTGCTTGAGAAGGGAGGCATGTAATTTACTTTATAAGAAGTTCCATCCAAAATGGTTAAAGTACAAATTTTTTTTTTGATATTTGAAGATGTGAACTTTGATTATGTGGAAAATTCATTCACATGGAATTCTTCCTTCTTCCATTGCTATATTTCTGGACAGTGGTCATTTGAAGAAGCTAGCACTTTATCAAGTACTTTTCATCTACATCATCTCCCTGTGGTATGCTCGGCAGGTATCCACTGTTTTCATTTTACAGATGTGGAAACTGAGGGCTAGAGAGATTAAGTCCATGGAAGAGCTGCAATTCAAGCCCAACTCCTCTGACTCCAAAATGTATGTCTTCTTGGCTATACCATGCTCCTTCCCAGGAGAAAGCATCTGGCATATGAACATGCAGAACATTGCAGGGTAATGGTTCACCTCCCAAATCCCAAATTAAAATGAAATGCAGGTAAAAAGTAATACTCCATTAATTTGCCTCTAAGCCTACAATGTTTGCATCTAATGAAAAAAAAATAATAATATGCCTTGGCTTCATACTTACTCGTAAAATGTGGTCCATCCATTTTCATTGCTTTTGGTTGCCAGGAGGCCAGAGTTACCATGGTACGTCATCATGGCCAACTCGTGTCCTTGTGTGGTCACACTCTTGAGTGCACTGTTAGTGCCCATGGTCACCCAGTATACCTGGCCATCTGGGACGACCAGCCAGAGGGGCATTCCAGTAGAGTCTCGGCGGATGTTCACCATGTTGCCATTGTTGTCTGTGATGAGCGTGACATCGCCGTCCCCTGTGTAGGTGAAGTTGTATAGGTAATCTCCTGTGGGCAGGCTCTGTGTATAGAGGTGCTTGCCACTAGTATCAAACAGATAGAGCTCCTGGTCGATTGGTGAGGACAGCTCATACATGTTCTGGGTGTTGAGGAAAGGCTTGTTCTTCCTGATAAACCGAATCCGGATGTTCCCAAGGTCGGCCACATAGAGCTCCCCATCAGCACACACAGCCAAGGAAGATGGGGTATTCAGCTTTGCATCCTTGGCATAACCATCATCTCCAGAAAAACAATCACAGTTGGCATCATTTTTACAGTCACAGCCACTAGGGGCCCCGGCAACAAGCGAGATCTCTCCGCTAGTGGTGACCTGCCGGATGCGGTTGATCTTTTTCTCGTCAGTCTCGGCGATATAGAGGACCCCATTGTGTGACACGGCCAAGGCCGTGGCTGACTCCAGGGTTGCGTGTATGGCTACTTTGCTCAGCAGAAAGTGGTCGATGCCGGGGACCTGGCAGTGCATGGGCCTCCCGGCGACAATGCGCACCTGGTGGTTTTCAGAGATTTGCAGGACCACGTTGTTGTCGAGGACGTAGAGAGAGTTGTCCATTGGGTTGATGGCTAAGTCTGTGGGCCACTCCAGGCGAACCTGACAATGGAGACACCGATACTCAAATGACTGGCAAGACGCCCACTACTAATCATCCCACACCCTGTACAGCCCATTAACAGTGTCTGAAGTGCCTCCACACACAGCAGCCTAATGTCAACAGTGGAATGTCAGCCCCTGATCAGAGTGAATCTGTGCAATAGCTGCCCCGAGACATCTTCTGGTCTCCGTAAGACTGACATGACACGAAGAGGATAGCAACAAATAGTAGGCAAGAGTATAGACTTTGGAGTCAGTAAGCCTGGGTTCAAATCCCAGCTCCACTACTAGTGGTCCCCTCTGAGCCTCAGTATTCTCATCTGTAAAACAGGAATGATGATAGTACAGAGTGCCTGGCCCATGGTAAGTACTCAACTAATGGCAGCTAGTGGTATGGAGGCAAGAGGGGAAGACAGATGGACTCTGCAGGCTGAAGTAGGAGTTGTCTAGAGGTTTGAGAAAGACTCTTCATGACTTTTGGATTTGATACATGTCAAATCATATGAAAAGTGATTTCTCAGTTCTTTGAGTTTATGGATTAACACGTGGCTAGCTCCTGGGGATATAAAGACAAAATAACCATGGCCCTGGCCTGACACAGTTCCAGGCCACTGATTCTCAAATCTGGCTACACATTCAAATTACCTGTGGAGAGTCGAGAAAATATTGATACTCAAAGCCCACCTCAGATCAATTAAATCAGATTTCTGGGTGTGGGGCTCAGGCGCTGGCATGTTTCCAAAGACTTCCAGGGTGAGTGGGATATGGGGCTGGGAATCTCAGCTGTGACCTTGCTCCTTAAAGTGTGACCACAGCCTGACAGCTGGTTAGCAGTGCAGTGGGGAACCTCACCCCAGATCTACTCAGTCAGACCTTGTTGTTCAATAAGATCCCCAAATGATTCTTACACACTATGAAATTTGAGATGGTCTGCTCTAGACAGTGGTTACTGGTGCCACAGAGAACAGGGCATCTAGGAAGGGATTAATGAAATTGGCAACAGGAACTGGGTGTTTGAAGAGCCTGGGACCAATGCCTGAACGTCCTCTGAGCAAGGCTGGCAAAACTGTCAGGGATTAATGGGTGAGCCCTCAGGTGGTATGAAGGGGATGGCAGCTGGACACCTCTTGAGGCGAGGCATGCTTTGTTCAGTGGCTGTAGAGTCTGAACTGCTGGATAGTTCACTCTGGGAGGTGCTGGTGCTAAGGGGAGCCCTTTGCCAACTGTGTCCCCAAAGGCCTTGCCACACCCCCCACGGGCTGGGAGTGGGGAAGAACTAGCGCTTGTGCTGGCAGGTACAGCCTCAGCTTATTTGCTGCCCCACCCTAAAGACTCATTGCTTTAGAGTTTCTGAGCTCCCTACAGACCCTTGGCATTTAGTCAAATGTGGGGCTTACTTAAACAAGTGTAAACTTTTGGATTAGAAATTCCTTTTTTAGGAATTTACTCTTGTACACAATGGTCTACAAGGGTGTTTATCACAGCCATTTTTAATCCTGGTGAAATGTCCAATGACAGAGAGTTGGCTAAATAAGTTTTAGGACATTTAGTTCACCCATAAATTAGAATACTGCATGTAACCATTGAAGGGGATGCTATAGTTGGCTATTAATGACATGGGAAAATGTTTGCTATATATTAAGTGAAAAAAGCAGGGTATAGAACTGTAAGCACAGGGTGAACCCAATGGGGGGGGGGAAATACAATAAATTAGATAGATTATAGATGGAGAGATTAAAAGGCTTGAGGGATATGTACTAAAATGTTAATAGTACTGGGATTAAAGGTGATTTTAATTTTCTTCTTTGTGATTAATTTTTTTTTTTTACGTTTTTAATATTATAGTGTCCCAATGTAAAAAGAAAGCTCAACAAATTATATTGCTATAGAGATAAATATAGCTATAGCTATAGATAGACATGATGTGGCCACCTCCTCCTGTCCCCTTCAGCTCGGGGCCATGTCTCAGGATGCGAGGGGCCCTTTCTCATTTCTTCATAGCATGGTCCTCAGGCCCTGCTCCCTAACGCCTCCTTGTTCTGCCCATCCCAGCCCAGGTCCCTCTTTTCCTACAGAAGCAGAGCGCCTGCAGACACTCCAGAGCCCCCTTCCCACTGCTGCTGCCTTCACACTTCTCAGTGCTCCCTGGAGCACTGCGTCGCGGCAGCCTTTGGCTCCATCAAGAACACAGTTTACTATAAAGTGACAGGGGAATTTTCAATTTCCTCAAACCTATTTCTTGTCAACACTGGCTGCTAACTATTTTATGCACTCTGGCCCTGTGGCACCTTGGGGAGCTGACTGCTGAGACCTCTCTGCCTGTCATTATGATGAAAAGAGGGCTCCCATTTGGGTGGATGACCAGGGAGGAGGGAAGGAAGCAGGTGCAGGGAGAAGGGGAGAGGAAAGAGAAGAAGAAATGAAAAGCAAGTGATGCCCTTCTCTCTAGCTTTATGCCCACATGCACAAAGGCACTTCCGGAAAGGAGAAGGAGCACTGCTCGTGAAGTCCATCCCCACTCTGTCACAGCTGCCTGCATGATGATTCTGGACCAGACCGATTATTTAAGCATCTTGGATTTGGCCTCCCTGTCGGTGAGGATAGGCACCGAGACCTAATTTCCCCATCATTAATGAAGGGACTAGATTTTGTAATTTCTTAGGTCCCTCCAGTTCTCACATTCTATGGTGGTCCTAATGTGGAATGGATCTCCCTCTCTCCTGTCTTCCCAGGGCATTCTCTACTTTTATTAAAGCACTTTGAGCTGACTGCCTTGTTGCAGTTATTTGTTTTCAGAAATGAATGGTCACATGAATGGATGAGTGAGTGAATGGAGAATGGCGTAGGGAAAGCAAGGGATTTGGAGTCAGGATGCTGTACATCTTATCCCAGTTCAACAATTACTAGATGTGTGGCTCTACACAAACTTCTTAAACACTTTGAACTTTTTTCCCCACATGGAAAAGGGAGTAATAAATATTACACAGGGTAGTTGTGAGGATCAAACAAGGCCATGTATAAGGAAGTTCTTTGTCAATTATAAAGGGAACTAATATTTACAGCATAGTACCAGTGCCAGGTACCGTGCTAGGCAATTTACGTGCACAATTTAATTTAAAATATTTACTTCCACATCCCTGATGGAGCTGAGCATAGGGCTCTGCATTTATAAATGGAATTTCCTTCCCTGAGCCTCAGTTTCCTTATTTAAAAATGAAGATGATAATATCTACCTCACAGTATTATTGTGACAGCTAAATAAGACAATAGAAATCTTAACTCACCTCTGTTCACCCATTTCTAACAGAATGGCTGGCAGAGAGCAAGTGCTCAGGAAATCATTTTGGACCATAAGTACAGAGCTGTACCCTGGGTGTCTTTGCGGCCACACCCTGATGAGCTGAGAACCAATCTTGTTTTTAACAGGTTGCAACATCTTCCTGTTACTTCTCTATTCCTCCTTCTAGTTTCTGGCCTGGTCTTTGTCTCCTCCCAGAGCTGCTGGTTCACTTTCCCTGGTTCTCCCCTTCGCATTCTTGCCTCTGAGTTCTGTTCATGTAAAGGCCCCCTCTTACCTCTCTCGCTTATCTCCCCTGCTCCATATAGGGCAGTGAGACTGCACAAAGATAATAGAGGAAGGTCTGAGAAGGACAGCCAGTCACCCCTGCACATTTGTGTATGTAAAGGTACACGCCTCTGTCAGAGTATCTGATAAAAAGAATTCCATGCTTAGATTCAGACCAGGGTAGTGAGGGCCAAGGGCATAGAGATTTCAGCCCTTGATTTCTGAATCTAAGTGTGGTCCCTCCCAACCCCCCACTTCATGCCAGTTATCTTTTTGGCAGTACCTCTACCTAAAGTTAAACAGTTTTCCAATGTGTCGATTGAAAATTTTCTGCATCCTGCGCTGGCTGGTTGAGGACCCATTCTGAGAACTGAAAATACTTGTATGCACCTCCTCGGGCCATGGCAGCTTCCTGTCGTGTAACTCAAGCTTGCTCACAGACAGAAGTGGGAAACTCACAAGCCAGCAAGGGAAGGCTGCCAAATTGGAAAGACAAGTGGCAGAGAACAGATTCCATTCTGGAGCGTTAACAATCACATTAGTCAGTGCAGACGGAAACCGCACCAGCCTCCGACAGGGCTGTACTAGTTCCAGTAGCAGTAGCCACCAGGCTCTGTGTAAGGGGCTCCATGAAAACACAGTTAGAAGAGAGGCAGGCATGTCCAGTGAGGCCTCCTAGTCTCCGCTGCCTGCTGAGCACCCAGGGAGCAGGTGCTACAGTCAGCGGAAAAAGGCCTGTGTATGCAGGTTCCCCTCAAAAATGGAGGGCTTGAAAAAGCTAAGAGTGGCTGGAGCGGAGACCAAGTCACAATGTGATGTAATTCAAGACTCCTTATTTCTCCGGTTTCTAATGTTGGCAAGAAATTAGTGAACTGATTCAGCTCAGGCCAGACCCTGCCAAAGGATCTAGCAATAAAGGACACCTCCCTTGTCAAGTCATCGCAGAATGCACTAAGGACACGCTGAACAATGAATCGTTCATGTCTCTCCCAGATTTACACTGACTGCCAGTGTCCATCTGCTGAGGTTCAAATTCTTGGGCATCATATGGGAAGGTCCCTTTTTAACTGGCCCTAAACCATGCTTCCAGTTTCCACTCCTGCCACTTCCTTCCAAGAACCCTATGCTCCCACACTGAAGTTTCCAGTGTTCCTTGAATGTACCAGATCCACTAATGTCTTTATGCCTCTGCACATGCTGTCTCTTCCTCTTCCTTGCCACCAAGCAAACCCTTACTCAACCTTTAAAACCTAACTCAAAGGTCACCTCCTTTGTGAAAGAGAGCCCTAGAATACCTGTTCATATGGAACCCCTCCTAAGTGCCAAGCAGTGCTAGGAGCCTTCTGTGTATTGTTGCATGTATTCTCAGAGTGATCCTGCATGCTGATGTGAATTATTTCCACTTAACAGATATGAAAAAGGCGGCTCAAGGCATTTCAGAAACTTGTCCAAAGTTACTCAGATGGTCAGTGGTAAAGTTAGGATTCGATCCATCCACCAATTAATCAATAAACACATATTGGTTGCATTCCTACTATGTGCCAGGCACCATGGTTACAATAAGAAAGCCTATCTTCATGTAGCATACGGTCTAGCAAGATAACACACAATGTACAAGAACTTGTGTTACCAAAGGGGGGATTCAGTTGGCTATGGATTTTAATCTACACTGTTTAAAGCTCCTGCCATTCTGCTTGGTTGCCTTTGAGGCTTCCTGGGGCAGATTTTTTTGTTGCTTCCCTGGGCCCCCACTACATCCTTGCCTTCCTCTGTCATACCACTGGTTACCCTTGATGCTGAATTCCCAGAGCTCAGGGGCTGTGTCCTGTTCATCTCTATCCCTAGTGCCCACCCCAGGGCCTGGCACCAATGGGGAGCTCTTCACAGGCTTGTTGAGGGTGTAAATGAATGACCAGCAGGCCGGCTGGGTGAGGGGTGAGAGGATGAGCATGCACGACTGAGGGCTGCAGAAGACGAAGTTTTGCTTTACCTGGGAAATATCCATGACAGAATCACAGCTGAGGGGCCGGGCTGATGTGAGATCGTTGGAGCCCAGCAGAGTGGAGATGATCCCGTTCTGATCCACGCGTCTGATCATGGTGCCGTCCACAAAGTAAATCAGTCCAAACTTGTCCACAGTAATGCCTGGGGGAGAAGCCCAAACAGGGAATTCAGCTACACTGAGGATTTGATTAGATCCTCACCAGAACCTTAGGGTGGAGGCAAGAGGACACTGATTATTGTTCCCCTTTTAAAGATGAGGACACGGAAGTCCAGAGGCTGAGTGACCTGCTCAGAGCAGGCATTGGAACCCAGGTTTTCAGATTCTCCAGGGCTCTGGTCCTTGCCCCTTGTTCCCCATGGAATTTGTCTGTCACCCTAGCCACCCAATAAAACTGGGTTCAGAGCTTCTGTGGGGTGGTTAAATACTAGAGGTGGTGGTAGGGGACTCTTCAATATCAACAGTGTGAATTATTTAACCTATTTCTGAAGCCCTGTAATTCTAATAATCAGATGTCCTTTTAGGCAACAATTTTTCTTTCCTTCCAAGATAATCTTCCTCCATGTTTCTCTATTCTTATCTTAGTTTCATTGGTTATTACAGAGTATGGAGCCTATTAGAATCCAATGATTTCTATAGGGAATAGTGTTGAATTAATTTTTTTAAAAAGTCACATTATAAGAGACGAGTCAGAATTATTACTGAACGTCATCTGCTCCACTCACTAGACTGTCCCACCCTTTGACTCTCTCCCTTACTAATTTGTGTGATGGTGGGCAAGTGGCTGGATGTCTCTGTGTTTATTTTCTCAGTTGTCAAGTAAAGGGATTGCTCTAAATCTGTGTTTCTCACACTGGGATGTACACGAGAATCAACTGGGGAGCTTGCTAAATGGTACCCCCTTCAGAATATCCCAAGTGGAGCCTGAGCTCTGTATGGTGACAAGCACCTCAGGTGATCATGATACACACCAAAGTTCAAGCGCTGCTCTCCTGAACCAGTGCTTCTTCATCCGTGGTGTGTATCAGAATCACTCGAAGATTTTTTTTTTTTTCTTTTCAAAATACACCTGCTTGGCCTCACTCCTGGAAATACTAATTCAGGGGGTGGGTGGGATTGGGACCAATTCATCTTTCAAAAATGCCCATGGGTAATACTGAGTTCCACTCCCTGTTTAGAATCACAGCAGCTAGGCAGTGCCCTAACCCAACTGTTGAGGGACAGAGGAGATGTGCCCCTGAGGGTGGGGGGAGGGGAGTGAGTCAGTACCACAGGGGGTGACAGAAGCCTGAGAGGGGTGACATAAAGGAGGTTCTGCTAAGTTTCGTTCTGTTCGATTTTCTCTGGGGAAGGAACTGGAAGAAGGGGTCAGAAAAGTCTTCACAGACATGAAGACTCAAAATGAATTAGAAAGTTTTCCAGTTGCATAACCTTGGGCAAATCACTTCACTTCTAAGTGTCAGTGTCTTCATCAATGAAATGGGGATAATATTGGAAGAGTTAGCCCTCAATGATGATGATGATGATTTTTTTTTTTTAGGAGGTACCAGGGATTGAATCCAGGGCCTTGTACATGGAAAGCAGATGCTCAACCACTGAGCTACATCTGCTCCCCAATGAGAGCTGGCTTTTTCATTTGTTTGTTTTTAGGAGGTACTGGGGATTGAACCCGGGGCCTCGTACATGGGAAGCAGGCGCTCAACCACTTGAGCTACATCTGCTCCCAATGATTATTAATGATTATTTTATTGATGAGAAGGCGGCTGTCACTCTGTGGGTTCCAAGGCCCTTGCTTCTGAATCCCACGTGTCTCTGACTGGCCAGGAGGGTGGGGTTTAAGATACCCAAGAGCCTCTGCAAGAAAACCCGGTGGAGCAGAAGCTGTTCCTTCCGCCTCTCTCCTTAGGCTGTTCGGTGTTAGAGAGTGATTTCAGAGGACCAAGTGGCCTCAGGGCTGGGGAAGTCTTTGTTCCAGCCCTACCTAGAATGTAAGTTAATTACATTCATCAGTACCAAGACAGGAGTTTTCTTGTCTGCCCAGCTAGCCCTGTTTTTCTCTTCCATCTGCTAGGACTGATGAGTACTCCATGAACAATCGAGTTTCTTGTTTACAAAGTTGGCTGCACAGGCTAATGGAAGTGATCTGTCCCCTGATTAATTACTTCATTTTCCCCCCTTTTGTTGTGCTAAATAGATGGACATCTTTTCTCCTCCCTGTTGCAAAGTGTCTGCATATTGTGGCACTCTCGTCACTTCTATCTGGACTAATTACAGGCTTTTGGACAATTTTACTGCCAAAACACCTGTATGTGTGTGTGTGTGTGTGTTTGAGAGAGAGAGAGAGAGAGAGAGAGAGAGAGAGAGAGAGAGAGAGAGGAGAGGAGGGAGGGAGAACACTTGTGTAGAACAACTGAAAGTGTACTGGAGGGAATCAAAAGTCTCAGAAAAAATTGTTTTAATCCTAAGAGAGCAGAATGTTGCAACTGAAAGGGACCTCTGGCATCATCTAGCCCGACCTGCTTATTTATCAATGGGGAAACTGAGGCCCAGCAGAGGAGGCCACAGAGCCAGTGAGTGGCTGAGCAGAACCACAATGCAGGGCCCCTTAGCATGAGCCCAGTGTTCTTTCCTCTAGGCTATTCTCTCAGTATTAGGAAATCATAATTGGGGGGGGGAGATTAACCATGGATGTCATAATATTTAGCCCACAGAGTTACTTCCTGACTATGCCAGGTATGTGACAGAGATAATATATCATATGGCATAATACAATATAATACAATATATAGTAATATAATACAGTAAAACAATAACAAGAGGAATCACCATATACTAGGTGTTTACCATGTGTCTGGCACTACTGTACTGAGCACTTATATTCATGATAATATTTAATCTGTACTAAGACTGTGCAGTATATATCCTTGTTTCATAGATGAGAAAAATGAGGCTCAGAGAGGTTACACAAATTTCCCCAAGTCACACAGCTATTAGGTGGCAAAGCCTAAATTTGAATGCAGAACTGCCTGATTTCACTAGGATCTATTGCTTTGATTTGAAACCAGGCTCCAAGACCTGGCACTATTTAATAATACAATTGCTGATTACATTTTTTAACTCTCAGAACAATCCTAGAAGGTAGACACAGAAGGTATTATTACCCCCATTTCATCAGTGAGGACAGGGAGACAGACTCTGTGAATTCCAATTCCAGGGCTAGCATGTAATAGCCCAGATTTCCTGCTTCCCTCTCCAAGGCTCTTTCCCATGGTTTCCTGAGGTCACAACTCACCATCCTCTGCATTTTAAGCACAAATCCTGCCTGCCTTAGCTGTCAGTTTGATCTTTTTAGAGCCTGCCACAGAGTTAATGCTCCACCGATGGATGTCTGTTGATAATGATGGCTCCTCCTCCAAAAGGCCTTCCCGAGTCTCCTTGGCCATGCACAGTTCTTTCTCCTTGCATCTCAGGGAGTACTTCTCCCTCTCTACCACATGGGTGTGACTTACATCCATGTCCTATTTATTCTGCTACAATGAATGTATCTATTCAACCATAGTGCTCTGTGTACTCCGTAAATATGTGCTGAATAAATGAATGAAAATTTGTTATTGCAGATATGATAAGAGTCTAACTTTTTGAAAGATTCAAGATTGAAACCTACAGTTACTTCACAATGGTGGATGATATGCTACAATGTTTTGCATAACAATAATATGAGAGATAATGTAAATGTCCAGTAGAGGGGGATTGATAATCAAGGATGGGGCATCCATCTGATGGAATATTATACAGCCATTAAAAATGAATATATAGGCATATCTCTGCCTGGAGGATGCCCACACTCTCACCTTGAGCAGGTTACTAAAACTGTTTGGTGTAATATCATTTTTTTTTTGAGGAGTAAACATCACACACATACAAATAGATAAAAAAGAGTAAGGGGAATGGCAAGAAATGTTAACTGGCAATATTTCTATTTCTGAGGGTAGAATTATGAGAATTATAACTTATCTCCATCTATATCTTGGTATCTTCCAATTTTTTTTACAATGATGAATATGTATTTCTTTTGGAAATGCAAAAACATTTCCAATAAATGATAAGGATAGTGTTTAGAAAGCAAGGTCTTACCTCTGGGATTGATAAGTGTGGCTTCTGTGGCCTTTCCACCATCCCCGCAGCGAGTGTCATCAAAGGGCAGGCACTGGTCACCTGTCCCCGCGACCACCTCAGAGTTCTTGACAAGGTCCTTCACCACAACGGTGGACTTGATCTTAAAGACCCGCCGGCTGTTGGTGTCAGAAAGGAAGACGGCCCCGCTCATGGGGTCTGTGGTCAGGTAGTATTTATGGGCTGGACTGTGGCTGGAAAACAAAGGCATGGCCATTTAGTGAGTAATTTTTTCTTTCCTGACAGGAAGCTAGAGATATACAACTTGAACTCCCACCCCTTTAGAATCCAAGCAACAAAGTCTTATGGGGATGATGCCTTTATTTGGGGTGATGGTTCCCCAATTTTTCTGTCCCCAATGATTTGCCTAACTCTCCCGCCTACCCAACTACTACTGAAAAAACTTCTTGCCAGTGATCGAGAGGCCCAGTACAGGACCAGACCCACACCAGGTGCTCAATACATGTTTTCCTAAAAAGATCATCAATGAGGGTTACCATAGGTGGCCTGTAAATTCAAACCAGAGACATAAACATTTCTTTTCTTGACTTCTAACTTTTGAAATACATTCAAACTTACAGGACAATTACAAAAATAATACAAACCCCATACAGACAACTCCAACCTACCCCTATCCCCCCATATACCCAGATCCACCAATGTTAACGTTTTGCCACATTTATTGTATCATTCTATCTATTCATCCATCCATCCATACATCCATCCACCCACCCACCCATCTATCACTTTTATGAGGCAGGTCGTATACATCATGCTCCTTGAACACTTAATAATGCCATATACATTTCCTAAGAACAAGAATATTCACTTAAGTATTCACCTTAAGTGCAATTATCAAGTTGAAAAAATTATGCATTGAATAAAGCTTATAGTCTATATTACAATTTTTCATATGTCCCAGTAATGCCCCTTTGAGCCTTTTCTCCTCCCTTGCTAGATCTCATCCAGGATCATGTATTACATTTAATTGTAATTGTCTCTTTAGTTGATTTTTCTTTCTTTTTAAATTGTGGGAACATAAATAAAATATAAATGTTCCGTCTCAACCACTTCTAAGCATACTGTTCAATGGGATTAATCACATTCACAATATTTTGGTAGCCTTACCACCTACCATCTTTCTCATCTCCTCCAAAAGAAACCCTATACCATTATGTGTTAACTCCCTATTCCCCCTATGCCTTACCCCTGGCAACCTGTACTCTAATCTCTGTCTCTATGAGCTTGCATATTCTCTGATATTTTCCTTGTAGTTACCATGGGGTTTAAATTTAACATCCTAAATCTATAACAATCTTGTTTGCTTTGATATCAACTTAACTTCAATAGCATATACAAACTATGTTCCTATACCCCTCTGTCCCCCCACCTTTATATAGTTCTTGTCGCAAATTGCATGTTTATACATCATGAGTCCCGAACCACTGAATTTTCATTACATTTTATGCATTTGTCTTTGAGATCCTATAGGAAGTAAAAAGTGGAATAACAAACAAAAATACAATAGTACTGGCATTTACATTTACCCATATCATTACCCTCACTGGAGAGCTTTATTTCTTCATGAGGCTTTGATCTATTATCTCTTGTTCTTTCCTTTCAGCCTGCAGAACTCTCTTTAGCATCTCTTGCAGGGCCAGGCTAGTGGTGGTAAACTCCCTCAGCTTTTGTTTATCTGGGAATGCCTTAGTCTCTCCCTCATTTCCCTCAAAATGAAAGGCAGTTTTACTGGATATAGAATTCTTGGGTGGCAATTTTTCGCTTTCAGCACTTACAATATGTCATTCCACTGTCTTCTTGCCTCCATGTTTCTAATGAGAAATTGGCACTTAATCTTATTTAGGCTCCCCTCCATGAGACATGTTCCTTTCCTCTTGTGGCTTTCAGAATTCTCTATCTGTGGCATTCTGCCGTCTGATTATAATATGTTGTGGCGTGGGTCTATTTGGGTTAATCCTGTTTGGCATTCATTGAGCATCTTGGATGTGCATATTCATGTCTTTTGTTAAGTTTGGGACGTTTTCAGCCATTATTTCCTTGGATAGCCTTTCTGCTCCTTTCTCTCTTTTTTCTTCTAGGACTCCCACACTGTGTATAACATGAAGGGTTTTGACTTTACAAAACTTCAGGAATTCAAAACACAAACTCTTCTCCCCACAGGGATTTTATAGTACACCCTTCCCCGCCACAATCTCATCTTGGAACTGACTGGTAATATCCTGGTTGGATCTGACTACCAGGCACTGTCAACACGATCTCCTGTTGGAGCTCATGTTGTATTTATCAGTAGTCCAGTAATCTCCCTCCTGCAGCCACAGAAAAATGAATCGCAGGATTAGTTTTTAATTTGCAGCAAAAACCCAAGGAAAAATAAACAAAACAGAGAAGCAGTGTTGATGGTGGTTCTTATTTCTGGAAAACAGCCATAAAGGCTAGGTTATGCTAACAGGAAACATAAGTTAGACCATAACTGTATAGAGGCATTAAACAGACAAGGCACTGCCTTTAGCCATAGAGGAGAGAGAATGCACAGGCTTTGGAATTGTACTGGTCTGGGTTCCAAGTCTAGCTCTGTCATTTCCTGGTTCTGAAACTTTGGCGGGTTACCTGACCTTATGACCCTCAAATTTTCTTCATCTGTCAAATGGGGATATTAACACCTATTTTGCTGTATCATCATAACCATCCCTTGCTTTGGATGGTATCTGTATTAGTCAGCCAAAGGGGTGCTGCTGCAAAATATCAGTAAGCTGTTGGCTTTTATAAAGGGCATTTATTTGGGGTAGAAGCTTACAGTTACCAGGCCATAAAGCATAAGTTACTTCCCTCGCCAAAGTCTATCGCCATGTGTTGGGGCAGGATGACTGCTGACATCTGCCAGGGTTCTAGCTTCCTGGGTTCCTCTCTTCCTGGGACTTATTTCTCTCCAGGCTCAGCTCCTGTTTTCTCCACAAGGTCAGCTGTTGACTATGAGGCTCTCTAGGCTTTGCCTCTCTCCAAAAGGCCAGCTGTAGACTATCAGGTGAATGGCTCTGTCTCTCTCTCCTGGGCATCTGCCGTATATAAGAGCTGTCACTATTCCTCTGTGTTCTTCTCCTGTGTATTCACTTCCTGGGCTCCAGCTCAAAATTCAGCATCAGAACTCCAACTCTGTCTTTTGCCATGTTTTTAATCTGTGAGTCCCTATCTGCCAAGGGGCAAGGACTCAACACCCTACTGCCATGGCCCAATCAAAGCCCTAATCATAATTTAATCACGCCCAGAGGAACAGACCAGTTTACAAACATAATCCAATATCTATTTTTGGAATTCATAAATAATGCCAAACTGCTACAGTATCCTTGGGGACTGGCTGCTTCTAACAGAGCCAGGTCTCTAGACCCAAAGTTTCCCTTCGTTTGTTTTCTCCCCCTGAATTAAACTAACCACCATGATTATCTTCAACTGCCCAAGTATCCTTACTCCTTAGCCCTAATACTACTGCATTAGCCCTAATACTCCTGCTCAAATAAAAGGCAGGTCTCTCTGCCTGCAGCCCAGGTCTTCTCCAAGCCATTTGTCCCACTGGTCTAATCTAAACACCAATATGTCATTTCAATGCTCTCCCTCCCGCCCCCCCACCCCCCATTTCACATAGAAATAAGTCCAGCCTCCACACCCTAGAAGCACACAAGGTCCTCATGCTTCGTACTGCTCTATCTGCTTGGCTTCTTTTCTAGCCATTTCCCCACAGATGCCCTATACTCTGGCAAAACTGAACAGCTTGTCCCTCAAACGTGCCCTCGTGCCTCTTTGTACATGCTGCTCCTGCTCAGTGGGACATCCCACCCCTTGCTCTTTTCAGCCTGCCAAACTTCTACTCACTCTACAGGTGTCAGCTCAAACGGTACCTTTTCTGGCAAACCTCCTCTGACTTTTCTTCTCTGTGCTCTGAGAGCTGCTTATTCACATTTGGATTTCAGGACACTTAACATAATGCTGTGGCTATTTATGTGTCTAATCTCCAAATCAGACTGCCAGTACTTAAAGGGAAGAGACTGGATTTTATTTATCCTTGGATTTTCAATGTTCGCTTGGTGTCTCATTTTAAATAGATGGCATCTCCATTTACGAAAGTTTTAAATAAGATTTCCATGTAAATTACTTCATTTTTTTCTTTTTTTTTTCTCTTTTACAAGGTAGTAAAAAGGAAGATGTCCTTTTTATCTTGAAATGTCCACGGTGACTTACCCTATAATGCAGTGCAGTTTTAATCTTCCTAGATGACATCGATTCTGGCTAAATAAAATGCAGTGACCTCAGCTTATGCTCTGAAATGCTGAGGCAGCCTCGGCCTTTCTGCTTTCCTGGTGACAGCTGCGAGGCAGGGGTGCTTATTTCATGTCTCTGCCCATCACTCATGATAAACTGGTACTATCCACCTCAGCGAAAAATAGGTCCCTGAGAGAGTATGGTGGGGGGCCCTGTCCACTTCGATTAGCCCCCTGAGCTTCCAGCTCATGTCTTCCTACACTGTTCCAGAGAAGTGCCACTCATGTGGAGTTTCTCAGAGTGGCGGATTCCAGACGAGGGTGGCATTCTAGAGAGTCCACAAGA
The DNA here is from genome assembly GCA_029593785.1 of Cabassous unicinctus. Classification (NCBI taxonomy): domain Eukaryota; kingdom Metazoa; phylum Chordata; class Mammalia; order Cingulata; family Chlamyphoridae; genus Cabassous; species Cabassous unicinctus. The sequence continues at coordinate 774 of JAQZBX010007888.1, read as the reverse complement.
GCTGAGGCACATCTTTTTTTTGCCCGAGGATAAGTTTGATGTCCGGTGGTCAGTTACATGTAGGGGAAAGAACAGTGGGCTCTAATTTTACGCAAGTCACTGAATCTTTCAAGTTGTAGGTACTTCATCTGTTGAATGATGAAATCCTGCTCTGCTTTGCTCACAGGCTTGTCATAGGATCAAATGAAATTAAACATCTCAGCAGCTCTTTCCAGTTTGCAGAGATCTTGGACACTCTTCAACTCATGTTGTCCCCAGGTCGCCCAGCCCTGGGAGCAGATCCTGCAGCGGTGATGCCTACCTGGACACCCCCTGGGCTGCAGCAGCACAGTCCACAGAACGGAGCTGCAGAGGCAAATTCTGCTGGCCTATTCCATCCCACATACTGTGCTAGCACTTTACACACATAACCTCACTTTCCTCACAACTAACAGAGAAAGTGGGTACTTATTTTTATATTTTAGAAAATCGAGACTGAGAAAGACCAAGTGACACGAGCAGGGCCACAAATTGCTAAGTGACCAGATGGAATTCCAGCCCAGGTCTGCTTGACTCCAAACTGTGTGTTCTTTCTTCTTCCTGATACTGCTCCTCAGGGCCCAGAAAGCTCCACCACCTTAGTCACTTGGGAGCACCTGCTCACTTCCTGAGCCTCAACTTGAGCCTCTCCTTATCTGTAATAGCATTCCTGGGCCCTGCTTCTCCCCACTGGTGCAACTGGCCACGCTCTTCTTTGTGCCCCCACTGGTCTCTGAACAGATTATACTTTTAGTA
>JAQZBX010007887.1:0-49353 GCA_029593785.1 Cabassous unicinctus | reverse complement strand
TTACTGTCATTGTAATTGAGTCACATCTGCATTCTCCAATGTATTTCTTAATAGACAATTTATCCCTAATCATACATTGCTGCATTTCAGTTACTGTTCCTAAAATGATTGTATTTTTTCTGACAATAAAAAAATTGATTTCCCACCCAGCATGTGCTGTTCATGTTTTCATGTCTATATTGCTTGTAACCAGAATATTCCTTCTTTGTGATGGTATGCTATGATTGCTATGTTGCCTTTTGCTACCCTCTGCACTACTGCTACTGGATAGCTCTGGTTTCTGGGCTTCTATGTTCATAGCTTATGTCACATAAAATAATTTAAGGACATGCCATAGGGTAGACAAGGGAATAAAGAGTTTATTAAGAAAAAAGAAAATATGATAAGTGTATGGTCCATGCCGAGACATGGATGCACAGTGATTGGTGTGTGTGGGGTCCCAGGTAAGGTCTTTTCAAAGTTTTTCATCCTCCCCTTTCACAATGTTGGGGGTAGGGTCCCAGCTGTTTGCTCTTATGATTGGTTGCCCCACCTTTCAGTTCTCAGGGTCCAATGTTGAGGCATTTTGAGGGCATCCAGGGCTCTCTTGTTCCAAATGAGATTCTCATGGCTGGGGTCTTGTGAGGTCCCTCAGGAGTTTTCTGGGAAGTGTCTCAAGTCCATGTTGTCTGCTGGTATTGTTGTCTGCAAGCCATGTTGTCTGCAGACCTCAGCTGCCTATCCCTTTCACTATATTAATCTACTTCAACTCCCCCTCACAGAGTTTACCCCCTTATTTTTAAAGGGTGGGCTGAATGGTGATAGTCATTCTTCTGTAGCTACTTCTTGCTATTAGAGGGAGTAGGCCGTACATGACAAGGTACAAAACACACTGGCTGCTCTATTGCAGTTGAGGGAAATGAATTTAGCCCACTTGTTGGAACTGGATGAATCCCCATATGACTAATAAAGCATTGAGTCTGTAAGAAATAAACTTAATTACAATTTAAGATACATGGTCCTACTAAAAGCATATAGAATATGGTGGTAGGCAGGCCCAAAAAGGAAGCTACCATGACATCCTGGAGCATGAGAGTGAAAAAAGCCAGGTGCCTTCAGTGGATGCATCTTCCCAAAGTTGTTGGGAAACAGCACTCTTCCTTGAATTCTTTTATGCTGTTGGTTAATTCTATGGAGAGATTGTGGTAGACCTGCTGGTTTTGGTCTAAATTGTCCACCCCAGTTCCCACAGTGGTGGTTATGTACAGCACATCTAAGAGAGGTATGAAGAGAGACATTGCCCTAGACATAAACTCACAAAGACAGCATAGGCAAGAACAAAACAGGCATATATCAAGTAAAATAAAGACAGTACTTAAGAGAGCCATTGATTTGTATTATAAGTACATTCATTAATTACTTAGAAATTGAATTAAGTTTACCAGGATTTTTAACATGTTTAATATCCCTCTGCATATGATCTAGAACAGAAGAGATATTATCATATTCATCAGGCATACAAGTATAGTACTTAATACTAATCAATGCACAATTTCCTCTTTGAGCTGCAGTTAATAGATCTAGGCTCCAGGTTTGCAATACCATACATGTTTTATTCTCCATGGGAGAAGGCCACAATGCCAATTATGTTTATTTAAAATCTTATTACATTACTGTGGTAATTATTGCCCCAATTGGTATGTCTTTCACACCGCCAGCATGCTGCACACTGTTGATCTTAGAGAGAGATTACAAAGGTAAGGCTCCAGTGATTCATTTGCCTAGTGCATAGCATCCTTCATCAATATGCAACAGAAGTAGTTTGGAGGCAGTGAACATTGTACATCTGGTCATATCAAACCATCATCAGCTGCTGCAGGAGTCTGAAACTGCAAAGTACTCTCCATCCACATTAAGAGTGTAACCTGAGATGTAGTAGATACCTTTATTGATTTAGGGGTCAGTGACCAACCTAGCCAATAACTCAATAGGAAAATCACCATGCACTGCACTTTAATGAGATGGCTGAAGAGATTGGAGATATTTAAGAAGATACTGGCTGACCCCAAAGAATAATTTGAATACATACATAGAAAAATAGCAGAATTTATGGGAATGGAAAGCTAAATAAATGAAATAAAAAATACACTAGAGGCATATTACAGCAGATTTGAAGATGAAGAAGAATTTGTCAATGAGATTGAATACAGGGCCTCCAGAAGCAAACTTACAAAAGAACAGATAAATAAAATAATGGAAAAACTTGAGCAAAATATCAGGGAACTAAATGGAGACAAAGGACTGTGAAAAAAACTGTGAGCCAAACATCTAATATCCAACAAGACTGTCTTTCAAAAATGAGGGTGGGTTAGGATATTCACAAATAAACAGAAACTGAAAGAGTTTGTAACCAAGAGACTATCTTTTTAGGAACTGCTAAAAGGAGTGCTATATCTTGAAAAGAAAAGACAGTAGAGAGGACCTTAGAACTGTCTCAAAATGAAGATTGTATCAGAAAAAGTAACAAAAAATGTAAAAATAGTGGTGAATATAAGATATCACCTTTACAGTAAAGCCAGATAAAGATTTGAAAAAGAATTTACATATTTTCTAATGATTGAGAATGAAACTATCCTCAAGAAAACATATGCTAATAGAATAGAACAACATATTAAAAGAATTATTCATCATGATTAAATGGATTTTATACCAGGTATGCAAGTGTGGTTCAACACAAGGAAACCAATCAGTATTTGATCATGGAAACCCTCTAATCTTTACATCTAAGAAATAGTTTGTAGGACTGTTTGACCACACAAAGAATTCTGCACTACCAGATCAATTTCCTTGCTCTGTTAATCTGTTATCTTAGACCTTTGCTGCCACCTTTTCTCCTACATATATCACTAAATGTTTCTGTAATCTTGTTACCCCATTATCAACCTGGAATTCTTATGATGTTATTTATGACCCTCACATGCACAATACCTGCCTGTTTCCCTGCATGTACAGAATAACCTTTTGGTATGTGAAAAAGAGAATAAAAACCATGTTGGGGATCAGTTTGAGAGGATAGCTTCTTCAGCTCTTCTCCCCCGATCTCTCTCAACCTCCATGTTCAGATTAATTTCATTGTGCCATCACAGATTCTGCTGGACAAATCCTTACAAGACTTTTCAGGATGGATTCCTGCAAGTGATGACCCTGATGTGATTCAGACCAGCAGCACAATCAGCACATCAAAGGGATGAAATTTATTTGGATAACTCATCATCCCAAGGTAAGGGAAGAGCAGCACCCACTTGGGATAGTTGCCTATGTGTCAAGAATTCAGACAGAGGTGTTGTCTATTTCTTCATGGGTTCAGGACTCTTGAAAGAGCAAAGAGTTTTTGTTAAAACCATTCAGCAATTACTAAAGGCAGCTAACTGTAGAATAAAAGAAACTCAACTATTTGCTTTATTAGAGTTAGTCCAAAATTTCTGGCTATGGTTTCCTGACAGAGCAATGTTAGACTTAGAATTATGGGAGCAGGTAGGAAAAAATCTAAAAATATATATTTATATATATTAACAGGAATGGAAAATTCCTGCCTCTGCTCTTATAACCTGGATCCTAGTAAAAACAGTTTTATGCCCATTTTACACCCCTTCCCAGCCTACTTCTCCTCCAGGGGAGTCCCCAACCAAAAATCCTATAGCTTTAGACACAGAGGTAAATCTGCTTCCTCCTCCCTCTCCACCTCCTTCCCAACTTCTCTTAAAAAATCCACAATCCCTAAGGAAGAAGAAACTTTACTCTTGCTTCCTCCTCCTCCACCCTCAGTCTTCTTTGAAACTCAGAAACCTTGCCCTGCTATAAAAAAAATGTTTAAAAGAGGTCCTTGAGGCTGGAGAATGCCACAATTTCAAAGTGGCTCTCCAAAATGGACCTCCATGGCATGATTCACTTCCCTATTATATATTTAAAGAATTGAGAAAAAGTATTTGTGACAATGGCCTCCATAATTCTTTCACCAGAGGTATTTTAGAGGTCATAGCCAACAGTTACCTTATGTGCCATTGGGACTGGAAATCTTTGGTAAAAAATTTAGTCTCCCCAGCTGAGTAAAGTGTTTGGCAACTAGAATATCAACAAGGGTGTGCTCAACAAACAATCTGCAACATAAACGTCCAAGTACCTATAGGCATAGACATATTGCAAGGATCAGGAATTTTTCTTGAACCTCATGTTCAGGCAAAACAAGATCAAAGACCTTTTCCTCAGTGCTCTACAGTAGCAATAAATGCTTGGGATAAAATTCCTGATTTAAAAGAAAAACAGCACCCCTTCACTTTCATTAGACAAAGAACCTCTGAATCCTATTTAGATTTTGTGAATAAATTACAAAATGCCATTACCCATCAAACTGACAACTCAAAAGCAGTGAAGACATGCTTCTCCAATTGGCCTATGAAAATGCTAACATCAATTGTCAAAGAGCCATGGCTAATAGTCACCCTACTGCTCAAAAAATTGGAGATTTATCAAAGCCTGCCAAAATGTAGGCACAGAAACCTTTAAAGTCTAGCTCTCACAGCAATGCTTAAATCTACCCAAACCTCTTTTAAATGTGGAAAGCACAGCCATTTTAAAAAGGAACATCCTCAAATCAGTCAAGAGTTCAACTTCCCACTTCTGATTGTCTTCGGTGTAAGAAAGGAAAACATTGGGCAAATCAACGCTGCTCTAAATTTGATAAGGATGGCAATCCCCTGATGGGAAACAGGAAGAAGGGTGCCAGCTCTGGCACCCTGAAAAACTCCAGGAGCTGCCCTTGTCACCCACCTACCACAACTCCAAACAGCAATCAGGTATTTTGCAACCAGGCCACAGGCAAGCCTCAGACCTTCAGGCAGCCACCAGTGGCTGAGCCAGACTGGACCTTATCACTACCATTGAATTGATATTGAAAGAACAGGACTCTATTTATGTAGCACCAACCAAATTCTGGGGACCAGTTCCTCAAGGATTAGTTGGTCTCCTCATAGGAAGGCCCAGCCTCACTTATAAGGGCATTAAAATCCTCTCTGACTATCAGGGAGAAATAAATATCATGCTACAAGCTCCTAACTTCCATGTCATTCTTGCCAGCACTAAAATCACACAACTCTTGCTAATTCCTTATCATGTCCCAGCAGCAGGAAGCAATAACAGAGGAAACAAAAATTTTGGCAGCACTAGAGATAAAGACATTTATTGGACCACCTCAATACAGTTTCAAAAATCTCTGCTCCAAATGAAAATACAAAACTGGCCATTAGTTGGTTTAATAGACACAGGAGCTGATATTTCTATTATTTCTCAAAAGGGCTGGCCTTCAGATTAGCCAATTGTCCAAAGTGCCCTCTTGGTGACTGGCATAGGTGGTCCTCAAAATGCTTTACAAAGTTCTAAAACCCTCAAGTGTATAGGCCCTGATCTGCAAAAGGGTTGCATACAGACTTATGTTTTACCAGTCCCCATGAATTTGTGGGGTCGAGATCTGCTAACCCAATGGAATCTTGTTTTCAAAACGTCCCCTTTCTCCTAGGGGCTGCTGTTTAGATCTCTCCCCTGCCTTTAACTTGGCTTTCTAATAAGCCAGTTTGGGTTGAGCAGTGGCCACTTAAAGGGGAAAAAGTACAACAAGCCCATATGCTAGTAAAACAACAGCTAGAAGCAAGACACACAGAACCATCTAATAGTCCTTGGAATACTCCCATTTTTCTCATTCCTAAAAAGTCTGGGAAGTTGTGGCTTCTTCATGATCCTTGCCAAATTAATGCTGTCCTCCAATTAGGCCTTCCCAATTAAACCCATGGGTCCTCTCCAATTAGTCCTTCCCAATCCTGCAATAATTCCTAAAGATTGGCGTTTGTTAGTCATAGATTTAAAAGACTGCTTCTTCACCAGAAATAGGCAAAGAAAAATTTGCATTCTCCCTTCCAGCCATTAACAACCAGGAGTCTTTAACTAGATACCAATGGAAAGTTTTATCTCAAGGAATGCTTAACAGCCCCACCATGTGTCAACATTATGTATCTCAAGCTTTACACCCAACCCACACTGATTTTCCACAAGCACTCATTTATCATTACATAAATGATATCCTAGTAGCAGCCCATTCCAAGGTGCTCTTAACTAAACTTTTTAAGCATCTAAAAAATGCACTCACTCAAGCCATCCTTCAAATAGCTCCTGATAAAGTTCAATTAACCCAGCCCTGAAAATACCTAAGGTATGTAGTGTCTTCCAGACAGTCAGAACGCAAGTGATAAAATTAGACCACACCAATGGAAAAATGTTCAATGACTTGCAAAAACTTCTAGGAGCCATCAATTGGATAAGAACCAGTTTAGGAATTCCCACTTATCAACTGCAGCATTTATTTAACTCCCTAAAAGGAAATGACAATATTAACTCCCCTAGAAAACTAACCCCTCTAGCATTAAAGGAAATTGAACTGATTAACTATGCCATTCAAAAGAAACAACTAAATCACAGAGACCCCCTGTTTCCCATTAGTTAATTCTCTTTCCCACCACCTTAACTCCCATGGGATTGTTAGGACAATTACTTCCACAATTAGGAGGCTTAAGTGGATTTTTTTAATCTCAGACTTCCTGAAAAACTATCAGTCCATATATTCATAATCTAGCCCAAATCCTATTCAAGGGTCATCTCAGATGCCAACAGTTAACTGGCTTCAACCCAGATATCATTCATATTTGCTTATCACAAAAGCATTTTCAACAAGCCCTTTTTAACTCTATCGAATTTCAAGCTGCTTTGGTAGACTTTTTGGAGAAAATTATGTTTTCTCTACCAGTTGATAAATTGCTTCAGCAACTCCCCATCTTAAATCTTAAACCCCCTCGTGTCATTATCCCATTTCCTCTTCCTAATGCAATTAACATTTATCTTGATGGCTCAGGAAAAACCTCTAAAACTGCCATCATTTGGAATGTACAATCTAAATGGTCTCACACAGTTACTAAAAATTATAGATCTACCCAAAGAGCTGAACTAGCCACCGCCATTATGGCATTAGAACAATTCCCTTCTCAGCCTAGTAAAATTATTTGTGATTCTGGTTACATAGTTTATACCCTCCAAAACTTAGAGCAAGCATTCATAAAACCTTTGCCAGACCAAGAATTATGTTCCCTTTTTATAACCTTGCAATTCTTACTTGATAAACACGAGCACCCCATTTTTGTCACTCATATATGCTCCCAGACACGGCTACCAGACCCTTAATGGAAGGAAATCAATGAGCACACACCATAGTGGGAGAAACCTCAGCCTTCCAACTAGCTCACATTTCTCATGACTTTTATTATCAAAATGACAAATCTTTAGTCAAACAATTTGATATTACTCACTCTCAAGCCAAACAAATTATACAAGCATGTCCTGATTGTCAATATCATACCAACTTTAATTTGCCTTCAGGTACCAACCCCAGAGGCCTTCTACCTAATTAAATCTGGCAAACTGACATTACCTATTATCCTCCATTTGGCTGTCTCTGTTATTTACATGTGTCTTGTGACACTTTCTCAGGTTTTATTCATGCTACCCCCTTATCGGAAGAAAGTACTAAACATATTCCATCCCACATTCTGGAAACAATTAGTCACATGGGAAAACCCCACACCTTAAAAACAGAGAATGGTCCTGGCTACACTTCCTTAACTTTCAAAGACTTTACACAACCATGGAATATTACCCACAATACTGGCATCCCATATAATCCTACAAAACAAGCCATTATTGAAAGAACTCATTAAACCTTAAAAAACATTATTAAAAAACAAAAGGAGGGGAGTATAGACACTGCTCCTAGAAATATTATAGCCTTAGCACTATATACTTTAAATTTGTTAAAACTGTGACAAAGATGGCCTCACAGCAGCTGGGAAATATTTCTCCTCTCATCAAAAGTATCCTCAAACCAGAGCAAAAATTCTCTATAAGGATTTGTTAGGAGATGGATCCTGGAAGGGATCTTATGAACTCATAACATGGGATTGAGGGTTTGCTTGTGTGCTTATTCCTACAGGCCCCTGGTGACTGCCAGCTAAAAATGTGAAGGTATACCATGAACTGGGAAGACCCCCCCTTCAACCTGACTCCACAGACCAAATGGATGACAGTGGAGGAACAGAGAAATCCCAGGAACCAACTCTGCTGTAACACCATCAAAGCTCAGGAATTAACCTGGGGGAGCCTTAAACGTTCAGATCAAAAGGCTACTAAAATACTTTCTCATACTGGGACTACTCCCATTCCTGAAAATAGATTCATTGCATACTTAGCCATAGTAGCTTCCAACTCTGCTCAAGTACTGAAATTTCTACTTTGCTTTCTCCTTCTCAAACACCTTCTCCCACACTCCTCAGCACATCCTTATCACTATTGGACTCACATAATTAACCTTCCCATCTTTAATTTAGTCACTTGGTGGGACCCTGAACCCCCACTTTCCTCTAATGACACCACCTGGACTGGAGAAAACTGGATCTCTCCTTCTGGCCCTCTCACAGAGAGCATTGATTTGCTACCCATCTATCATTCTATCACATTCTTATCCAATTTACTCCCATTATGTTTCTCATCTATCCTTTATACACTGTGCCCTCAAGTTATCCCTCATTTTTACCTACATTACTCCCCAAAATCCAATTTACAACCTGCTACCCTCAACTTCATTAGAGCTATCTCAATTAACTCTACTTCATTCTCTCCCATCCACTATAATCCTCCTCCCATAAGCCATTGCCACTAAAATCCTACTTGGAACCCCAACTCTCTTGATGTTGCCTGGCTCCCATGTCAATCTCTCCTTCCTTGTAATACTCCCCTATTGTTTAATCTCACTATCTTTGACTAGGGTCCACAAGGACACTTACCTAGCAACAATCTTACCCTTAATTTCTCCAATCCCTCTAACTTTGGTACTAAAAGGTTGAATGGAAGTCTCTTAGGCCCTATTCTCCATATGAAAATTACCAATTCTTCAAGATCATTATTCAGTCCATGACATTTACAAACCTAGTGTCTTGAACTGCCTTTCTTTAATCACATTGTTTCTCACAGGAATTACACCCGTATTAGAAAAATTTTCTATCTCAACTTATCTTATATGCTTACAAACTCTGTTATGATCTGTACCTCCCACCCTTTTATGCTGCTTTTAACCCCTTCTTCTGATATCCACTTCACTAATCATATATTTAATTTTACCATTCCCCCAGGAGCTTATTTTACTTCCTGCATATCTCATGAAAATATTACTCAACTGAGTATCACTTCCATATTTTTACTTAAAAGACAAGTGCAAGCTTGGCTCCCAGTTAATTTATCTTATCCCTGGGAAGGCTCCTCAGGGATAGCCCAGTTCAACAAAGCCCTTTAGCTGTTTAGACCTAGAAGATTCATTCCTACACTTATTGCTTTCATTATTTCAGCCATCATCATAGCTGCCACTGCCACCACCATGGCAGTTGCCTTAACAGAATCTGTCCAAAATGCTCATGCTGTTAAATCATAACCAATGTTACTGATGAACTTTTAACTCAAATTCATATTGATAATAATATTCTTATCAAACTTAATGCTTTAGAAGCCTCTATCTTCTGGATAGGTGAAAAACAACAAGCTCTGCTTACCAGACAAGATTTGCAGTGTGACTGGGAACATGTTAAAATTTTTGTCACCCCTTTCCCTTGGAATAGCTCCCAACTTTCTTGGGAACAATTTAAAACTCACCTTCAAGGAGCCTTCTCCTCCCATTAACAGGGAGAAGTACTGGCTCTCCAGAAATACCTGGAACATCAGCTATCTCAAATACAACTTCTTGCTCAAAAAACTGTTTCAAACACTTAATGATAATTTATAATGGTTAAATCCCTTAAATTTGTTTCATGGCCTAAACATATGAATCTGGATAATATCTCTCATCAGAATAATCATGCTTCTTGTTTTATTATCAAATCTTAATCTGCCAGACCCTTTCTCAAGCTTATCACACTGAAGAGAAAATCATCTCTCTGGCTGCTGCTTCATCTCTCTTGCTTACCACATCTGGAAATCAAGAAAAAAGAAACAAAAAGGGGGAGACTTGGGGGCCCTTTGGTTAAAACACATTTGAATTAATTTTTCACCCCAAGGTATCCTTTCCCTCCTTCTCTCCTGTTTACCTATTTTCCTGACTCTGTGACCCTTTTCTCTTCCTGTACACAGTTTTTTCTAGTTTTCCCCTTTCCCATTGTTCTTATCATAACTTGGAGTTTTCCTTTACATGTCCCACTGGTAAGGTTGCCTTGTGCCATGAGCTTAGCATCCCTAGGTTGAGTAGGCCTTCTAAGAGCTTGTGTCAAACTGTCTGTCTTCTGCCCAATCCTGGGCCCTGTCTGCAGTAGAAACCTGGGTTCCCTGAAACCAGTGACCAGAACTAGGGACCCACCTATGGGCAAAGAAGTCACAAGGCTGTTGCTGGATGTGGAACCCATGGAAGCATAAACTGTCAAAGAACACTTCACTTTGCTTGGCCCCAGAGGATTGCTGGTTATCCAGAGATGAATAAGATTCCTCAGGGAATGAACAATCTAAGACAGGCACAGTCACAGAGGGACCATCAGGAGAGAATTTGAGGGCCCACAGAGGTAGGAAATTGACACTCACTCTTCCCAAGAGATGTGTCCTGTCACCATGGCTATTTTGTTTCCCATGCACAGCTGTTTGGAACCCAGATAGCAGACAGTGACCTGGCCTTGCTATTACTATCAAAATTTGTCTCCCATTTATTTACTTTGAAGTATCAGGAAGGGAGCAGTTTTTATAAATGACTGTGTCAGGATTCTTTCCCTCTTCTTCTTCTTCTTATTTAAACAGAAAAGGGGGAGATGTGGGAACCCTCTGATCTTTACATCTAAGTAATGGCTTGGAGGCCTGTTTCTCTGTCCACACTGAAAATTCACCACTGTCAGTTCCTGCCATAAATAGGAACTTTCCTGCTTATCTTATCCCCCTTATCTCCCACCCTATCTCCTACATATATTACTAAATGTTTCTGTAATCTTACTGCCCCACTATCAGCCTGGAATTCTTATGATGTGATTTTTGACCAAGATATCTGCCTGTTCCCCTGCACATTCACCCTCACCTTGACTGTGAAAAATCCTGAATAAAAAAACATGATGGGGATCAGCTCAGGAGAAGAGCTTCTTCAGCTGTTCTCCCCCTGAACTCTCTCAACCTCTGTGTTCAGAGTAATTTCATTGTGCCATCACAGGCTTTGCTGGGCAGACCCGAGCAAGACTTTGCAGGATGGATTCCTGCATCCCTGCCTGTGCTGAGAGCAACTCCAGCTTTACAGATCCAGCAACAGATCCTGAGTATGGCCAGACTTCAGGTAGATGGTTTCTCTACAGAGCTGCAGATGCCATTTTAAAAACCCCAGAGTCCTGGGGCCAGCAGAGCCACTCTCCTGTCAACATCAAAAACAGACCTCAGTGAGGTGCATGTCTGTCTGCTGGTCTCCCCTGGTGAGGCCAAACCCCCAGGGATTCCACACCTGATCTGGTGAGTTTTCTCTCTCCTTTAGAAGGACCAGAGCTCAGAGAAGAGCTAGGATGGGACAGAGCAAGCAGGTGCTCAGGCTTGGGTTTCCCAGCATGGAGCCACCTCCTCCTCCAGTGTGGGCTGCTTGCCCTCCTGCTCCACCCCACTCTCACTCCTGTCCCCTGCACAGCTGCCACCCACTGACCCCTAATGGGCAGGACCCCTACTTGCTGGGCTCACAGCTCCCTGTGCAGGCTTCTCTCCCTGGGTTATGCCTTGCTTTGGTATCCATCTCTGGTTTGTTAAGTGCTCAGGGCCTGGACACAGGAGATGCAAAAGATGCATGGGTTGAAGCCACATGATTGGCAATATTTTGGCTGCACTTGGCAAAACAAAGACTCTCTGTGTACATACTGTCCACTCATGGCAGCAATGCTCATCAGACAACAAAACCCTGCCCTGGGTCCACCAGCTCACAGAAGTTGGGGAACTCTCTGGAGACCTGGGGCAGACTCCTGCAGGAGCAGCCTGAGTGAAAGAGCAGCTTGTGGGGCAGCATGCTAAAGGGGGTATCCTGGGAGAGAAGAAGCTTGGGGGAACATCCTGGGGTTCAGACTCTTGGAAGGCAACTCATCAAGGAAGGGACAGCTTAGTGGAGGGGAAGTAACCTGGGGGATGAGTATCCTGGGGAGAAGCAGACTTAGGGGACATCCTGGGGGAGACACATCTCAGGGGCAGAACTCTATTCTGGGGAGCTGCATGATCAGGTGCATACTGGGGAGCATGTTAAGGGGAACATCATGGGGAGAAGGAGTAGCCTAGTGGAGGGAAAGTAACCTGGGGGATGAGCATCCTGTGGGAAACACATTCAGGGGTAGAATTCTATTCTGTGGAGCTGCATGATGGGATGCATCCTGGGGAACATGCTAAGGGGAACATCCCTGGGGAGAAGGAGCATCATGGAGGGGTTGCAGTCTAGGTGGGAGCTTTCTAGGGGGCATCCTGGGGAAGAGCAGCCCAGGGAGGGAACAGCCTGAGGAAGCATCCCCACCTTCTGGTCCTTGTTGGGGCTGGTGCCACACACAAGGTGAAATCCTGCAGCTTCTGGTGAACCTCTCTGGGAAAGTTCCAGCTCTTTGTCCCTCTGGGCAGAGCAGGGAGGGTGGTGGGTGCCTGGATAAGGACAGTGAGGGGGAAGATTTTAAGAAAGGGAACTCCTAAGTCTGCTCCCTCCTCTCCCCCCCCACCTCTCTGTCCTCAGTCTGGGGAGAATTTGTGACCAGCTGCCTCCCATAGACTCAGAGGTGCACAGGCAGAGGTACTGGCCCCCTGCAGATCCCAGGGGAGGACCACAGGTCTAAGGCCACAGTAAGGCTCCTGACCACTATCAGGCCCCTTCCTGAACCCAGTTCATTTATGGGGTCCCCAGGACCCTGCCTGCCCCCATACATGAGCTTGGCATGCAGCTCTGACCTGTGGAAGGTGGACAGCCTAGTGGGACACATTCACTTCACTGCCTGATAGGGCAACTGTCCTTGGAACACTTCAACCTTCCCACAAAGGATCAGCTGTCATTTATTCAGTCACTGCTCCCCTGGGAGTTCCTCTCATCAACCCAGCTTGGGAGTCCACAAGGGTGGGACCACCTTTCCTGGTGACCCCAGCAGTGGGAATCCCTGAGGTTGATCCATCCCTCCTAGTGACCCCAGTAGCCCTGAGACCCAGACAGTGCTCACTGGGCAGTCAATAGGCAATTAAATGAGTCCAGCCCACATGGCAGAGTAGGTGATGAGCCTGGCTCAGTGATGGTACATGTTGGTTACTGAAGAAACATGGGCTAAGGGGACACATGTAATATGTTCTGACTATTCCTGCCCCATTAGGTTCTTCTGCCCCATGCCCCATGGTGAATCCCCATGGGGTAAGCACAAACCCATGCTCATCTCACACTTCTTCCTGGATCAGTTCCATGGGGTAAAGAGAAACACATGCCCAGAGCCTATATCATTCTGGGGGAGCCCTGTGGGGTAAGTTGAAACCATGCTCAGAGTCTACCTCTTCCTGGAGTAACCCCATCAGGTAAACACAAACCCATGCCCCATGCACACTTCTTCCTTGTGACAGAACCTCTACACATGGGTCAGTGTGGCCATGTCCAGCTTCTACCTGTCCAGCTCATAGTAGATGTGATTCCAGGGCTGCACCAGCTCTGGGCTACCTCCCAGCAGAGCCCAGCCACCCTGCTGGGGAAAGCATGATCAGCCCTGGCTGCTTTCATCTTTCTGGAGTGCATGAGAACTGGAAATGACACTCCTGACCTCCAGGAAGGATCCATGTCTGGAACAGAGGCAGGGTCTCTGGGGTGAATCTTATTTCTGCTGTCTACAAAAGCCCCCAAGTGGCCAAGTGGGGATGGTATAAAATGGCCAGTCCACCGTCCCTTCTACCCACTGGCAGTGTTGCCCTGTGGGGGCTGGGTTACTTCACAGGGCCATGGAACACATTCACTTCACCCCATAAGAGGGCAACTGTCCTTGGAACACTTCAGCCTTCCCACAAGGTGAACACAGCTCTGAGACCCATCTTGGGAGGGGGAGCACAAGGCAAAAAGAAGGCATAGGACAGGTTGGGCCACATGGCCTGGAAGAGGCGGAGCATGGCCTGCCATGCTTGACTCACATCTTCCCAGAATGTCCTTCCTCTCCCCAGCAAGACTGGCCTCAGGCTCTGCTCTCTGGGCTGGGAGGGACAAGATACCTTTCCATGCCTGGCCAGGATACATGGATCACCTCAACCTAGCATGAACTCCTTCTGTTAACTAGACTTTCCAGATACCTGAAGATTCATAGTGTTGTCCCAAGAATGCTGGCCATTTACTTAACTCAATTGGCCACCCTGGTGCACTTTCCCAGTGGCCGCACTGGACTTGAACACCACAAACATTCACTGACCATGTATTCTTAGGATGGTTGTGGTGAGGAGTCCAGATTTTCTTCTGGAGTCACTGGGAATTGTTCAGTGTTCTAACCATTGCATTAGAAAAGCCTTGATCCACTGTGTGGTGACTCCTCACAGCTGTGGGGCTCTGGCCTGGACTTCTGCAGTCATAGCTTCATCAAGTCCTCACCTATCAGAAGCCATCAGGGACATTTCCCAAACCTCCCCACTTGCCCTGACTGGGCAACACAGGCCAGAATCATCCCTGTCCTTGGAGTGGTGGCCCTGTCATGCCTTTAGGCCCCTGCACAAGGGGCACCCCTCAGAAAGGTCTCCGAGGACCACCCACTGAGCTGGGTAAACCTCCCCCCTGGGACCTGCTATCTGATGACTCCAGCAGTCTTCAAGGCCCTTATTACAATTCTGAGGCTTTCACTTGTCTGTCCCTTCACTCATTTATTTTAGAAAATTCACAATGACTGAGCCTTCCTATGGTTCAGGTTTATGGGGGGTGTTAGGGGATTCTGCGATGGACAAAACCAAGGTGCTTCCTCCTCATGGGCCTGCAGTGCAGTGAGGGGAGGACAATGCCAATATAAACTAATAAATGGGATTATAATTATAACCAGTAAAGCAGCCATGGAGGTGGTAATGAGGATCAGCTAACTAGATGGGGATAATTGCAACAATCTCCCTGAGGAGTGACATTGGCACAAAAACCTCCCCTGGGTCAGGAGAGACCAGCCACACCAGGGCCAGGCTGCAGCCCCCAGTAGAGGGAAGAGCATGTGCAAAATTCCTCAGGCCTGAGTGAGGGGACCAGGAGGCACTGAAGCAGGCACCTGTCATGGTCCCCTTTGTATCTGCAAAATCCCTGTGGCAGCTGACTTAAGAACACATTATAGGGGTAGGAGAAAGTGGGTTGGGGGGTTTTCAGGTAGACAGTATGTTAGCTTTGTGGAGGGGGACATGGAAATAGAAAAAACTGGGTGGAATTGAGTATTCTAAAGATAAATTCAACATGAGTTTTGCATGGATTGTATTATGGGGTGAAAGAGAGGGGGAAAGAGGCCTCACAGGCCTCATTTGAAACCCTTTGCGCCAGGTGTACTTTGGAATTCAGAATTTTAAGAATTTAGAAAGATTATGAAGGCTACACCATATAACCTGTACCATGCCAGCATTATCTGGGCCAGCATCCTGTAATCAACCACATGAATCACCACACTAAGTAGGACCATAAAGACCTCAATAGCTTCATGCCAACATGGGTCACATTTGCTGTCAAATGAGGTTGGGGGACTTGGGCCCACAGATGTGTTACCAGGACATGCCCTGGGCACTCCTGCCTGGGTTCAGGGCAGCCACAGCTCCCTCTTTCTCTCCTGCCCCCTGCCCCAGGCCCACCTCCATGAGCGGGTATGCAGACTGGTGCTGCTTCTGCTGGGCCAGCATTCATGTGCACACCAGATCCACATCTTCACTGTCCAGGAGGGGCAGGTGGAGCTGGCTTTACAGCAGGTCCTTCACCAAGGGCTCTACTTGTGCATGGTTAACCTGCAGGTTCCAGCACAGCCTTCCTGCAAGGGCCACCATGTCCATGGCCAGTGGGCAGACACTCCACTATCCTACAGCAGCACTGGGAAGCTCTGCATCATCTCTCAGGTTGGGGGTACACTCTGCCAAAAGAGAGAGCAGTAAAGAAAGGACAGATTGATTACCAAGCAGATCACAGGGCACAATTCATGCCCTCCCCATCCTCAGACCACCTCCATGAGGCACCTTGGAGTGACAGGAGCTCACTGGAGAAAAGCCAGGAAGGGGGGTCAGAATCCCTCAAGAATTTCCTGCCAATCCCCAAAGAACACAGTCCAAGAGCAACTCTGGCTAACTGTTAGATGAGTGGTTGGTGCCACCCCCCCCCCCCACAGCCAACTCCATCCCTGAACCTCTCCTCTGCCTGAGAGTCCTGTCATGGGCCCCCTGTCCACATGGCCTCCACACATATTCTGTCCCCTGACACTTAGCATCCTCCATGCTGGTCCAAAATTGGCACTTGGGTTTTGGGTCAGACTCCATCTCTGTGCTCTCAGCTCGATGGGGGCCACCACCTGCCTCACTGGGAATTCCCCAAAACCTGCCACAGGGATGTCCCATGCTTTCCAGAGCAGCCAGGAGGCACCCAGCCAGGGCCTACAGATGTTTCCCTTGCAGCAAAGCACTGACTAAAGCACCAGGACTAGCATCACTGTCTGCTTTTGAGCATTTTTATTTTGGAGGAAGAAACGACAAACTTTTACTCAAAACATACTGAAAAACACAAAGAAGTAAAAGTTGCCCTGAACTAACAAATGAACAAAAGACATGAGGAAAGGAAAGCCCCTACTTAGCAGTGCTGCTTGGTGACCCTGGCCAGGTGAGTTCCTGTGTATGCTTTGGCTCACTTCCCTTCACAGGAGCATGGGAAGCAGCCCATAGAGCTTCCCACTTGGCAAATGCAGACATCCAGCTCAAAGAGTCCAGGTAAATTCCAAAGTTTGCCTGGCAGCTGACCCCAGCAAGTTGGTATCCATGCCCAGGGAACAATGCCATCTACACCCAGAAAACACACTACCACCAAGGAGTCATGGGTTCTCCCCACCCAGACCCTCTTCTCAGCATCCCAGAGCTAAGTGCTGGCTGGTGGGACTCAAAGGCTTTCTGCATTTTTCCTCAGTTTTTACTGATCTCACAATGTGTACAAACACCTATTTTCACATCAGAAAAGGAGACAAGGAATGACTGCCTCTGCCACCCTAAGTCTGCCTGATATCACAGCCACGGCCTTGCCCATACACCCAGTCCTACCACAGGTTCCATCAAATGAGGAATAGAGTTTGCTGAAGTGAGTCCCCGCATGGACACAGGCGCACCTTAGAGAATGCCTTTCCAAACAGAATGCCTTTTTTCACCTCTGAACTCTTTTTTCTATAAGACAAACTTCTAGGAGTTAAGTTAAAGTGGAGTGGAATATGGACATCAAGATTATTCACTGATGTGGCCAAACTGAATACCAAAGGGCAGCAAGAACGTGCAAGTCCATAAAGGGCAGATGGCTGGATCTCTCTGTCCCACTGGCCCGGAGGTATGCTCTGACTTTCCAATTCTCTCCATCTTGTCTGATCTTTGGCAGGTGTCCTTGGAATTCCCAGGCTGATTCTTGCTAGGCCAGCTGCTGCTTCTCCTTCCCTCTGCACATCGCCTCACCAGGGTGACTGGATTTAGTCTCTGGACACTGCCTCCTGGATTTTAGTGACCCACCTGTCCCCAGACCATGACTTTGGATCTTCACCAGCAGCCCAGGAGTTACTATGCTGTTCTGCCCACCTCACAAACTGCAGGAGGCTCTGGACTTCAGATAAGTGGTTTAAGACCAAGTACCCCTTCTCAAAAGAGCAGTGCTTCTGGGACTTCCACCGGGGGAGGTCTTCTCTCACCAACCCCTTTTCCTTCAGCACAGACCCTTCCCCACCAGACTCTTGGAAGAGGCAGGGAATGGGAAGGGGTGGCTGGAGGGAAGACAGCAATGCAATTGAGCAGTCTCAGCCAGACACCGGAATTTAAGATCGAAAAGGCTGCATCTGTGAACCCTGGTTTTGAATTGGGCCCGGGCCTTTCAAAGCCCGGGTAATTAAGGAAGGAATGGAGTAGAGAAAACCTACTGGGCATCTGCCCTGCAGGTGACCCTCACCTACCCAGCACTCTGATATCTGTTGGAGCAGGTCCGCCGTTCTGCATGGAAAGGCCCTTGAACGCCCCGCCACATCCTGCTGTGCTGGTCCCACTTCTCAGCGCTGCGGGGCTTCCTTAGTGTCCTGCGCATCTGGCCATTTCCCAGCTGCTCCTGCCCGGAATCATCTGGGGGTCCTGGATTAGGCCGCTCTCTGCCACCATTTCCAACTACTCAGGCCGAGCACGTGTTCCAGACACCTCTAACCACGTGGTCAGGAAGGACACCGCGCCAAAGCTGTGCCACAGCCCACAGGCAGGGCCGCAAGGGGAAGTGGGTGCCACAAATGTGGGCGGTGCCCTAATCCAATCCCGCAGTGAGAGCCGACCCCCCCTCTCTACCTGGGTCTGCATTGCTTCTTATGCATGGCACGCCGGCGGGGGAGGGTGGCGGGGTGCGGTGGGGCACCCTTAGCAGTTTGCAAAATCCAATAAATTGTTTTTCCCCCAGGAAGGGGCTGGGCAGTTCCTACCAGAGCTTCTGGCCTATGGGGTGAATGACCCTCCCAGGGCCGTGGGCATTCCAAGTTACCCTGAACTACCGCACCCTCCTGCACCCTCTCTGCACCCCTAACCTGCACACTCTTGCGATGTGCCAGGTGGGAGGTGTGTCCTCAGGGCCCTGAAGGAGAATCCACCATTAGGAAGTGACCCCTGGGGAGTGGATACTGGTGGACAGGTGGGAACAGAAGGACACACAAACCAGGTGGCTGTGAGGGGGCTAGGGTGGGGTGAAAGAAGTGATAAACTTTCTGCGACCCACACTCCCTTGTCCCCAAGGTACTCTGAAGAGGCATAGTTGGTTCTAGAGATGCTAGTTCCATAAGGGCCTGGGACAGGAAATCCCTTGGTCCATAGCTCCATGGCACTCAATTGAGATGGAGGTTTTCCACTGACTTTTAAAGGTTGGGCCAGGGCTACCTGGAAAGAAAGGATCCTGACTTAACCACTTAGTGTGCGCAAAAGAATTAGGTAGCAAGGTAAATATTTTAAAATTAGTTCAAATGAAAATCTTGGAATACCACGGGTCTAATGGCAGGTTTGCTACATAAACAATGGATGTGCAGAGGGTGGACTCGGAGTCCGAGGAAGACTACTTCCTGGCCTGAAAAGTGATCATGATACATTGTACAACAAAAATGGCATGCTACAAAACAACTTTCAAGACAGGAGTCTACCTGGAGAGTGTAGAGGTAAAATGATATGTACCACATTATTAAACCCTGGTTTCTCTTGGAAGGATGAAATAATAAAGCATATTCATTTTCTCCTTTTGGTTTATCAATCATTTCTAGTTTTTATAAAATGGTAATGTCATGATTTTCTATATTTAATTTTATTTTAAAGTAGAAAGCAAAATGGGTATTAACAGGGTTGGGTCAGAGCCATCGTGACCAACTGCACAGAGGCTTAAGCATTGGAACAAGGGTGAATAGTGGATGAAAATGAGAGGATTTCAGTCTGCATTTGAGCATGTCTTCTTGTAGCAAATCTCCCACTTGCATTGAAACTTTCTGGGAATGAGTTCATGGGGCCTTTCTGTAACACACACTAGATGCTTAGTGTAAATTCTCATCACACATAAAGCACTAATAAGTTTTAACCAGCAATGTAACCTGCCAAAATGTCAAATAAAGTACTGTGCACTATCAAATTAGATTTAAAAACAATTCAACAAATTATATTATTCTAATTTTCATTGTTTGAAAAGAAGTTACCTTTTTGATTGCTGTCACATAAGTAAGTGCCAGGTAACATGTTTCTCATTACAGTGTCTTACTTGACATTTTGAGCTAGACTGATTGTTCCCTATATACTCTCAAGAAACAGGTCCAGAATACTTTAAAACACTTTCCAAAAGACCTCTGCCTGTAAGTGGCAGCTCAGATTTGGAACCCATGATTGTCAGACTCTAAAGCCCGCATTCCTAACCTCAGCACTTCAGGACAAATTCTTTATAACTTTCATATGTAATGGAGCCTGGTATACCAACAAAAAGCAGTGCCCACATGCATGTAACCTATGCCCATGGCAAATCTAGGCTGTCTTTCTCCTACTTTGTTCTTTCTAATATGAAATGTAATCTTTAGCACATCTTAAACATACTTGCCCAGTATTTCTCAATTTTTTATTCTCCCCTGAAAGCAGACAAGATCTGGGGTGGATGCTCAGGTCAATTACTTAAACTGTGTGTCCTGGGAAACTTCCCAATCCCCTGTACCTTCTCTCCTCTTCTGAAAACTAGGGATACTGATAGGATAGGATCAGTTTCATTGATTTGACATTGTTGGGATCATGATGGTCATCACCATTTTGTTTCCTGCATACACTGTTGATTCTTTGTTGTTGTTTTTTTTTAACATTGTGTCTTTAATCACTGTAAGATCTGTTGTGAAAATTTATAAAAGTGTGAGCTCCAAGACTGTTGAATATTAATACATTGAGCATCTGGTAGGGCAAGTTCCCCATTATTCCTTTTCCTCTTCAGAAAATTTCTGGCACTTGCTACACATTCTTCCATCATAGCTGAACACATTTGTCTTAACTCCTGATAAGAGAAGGCTGAAAGACCATGTAGATCAGCCTCCTAATGAGCACACATCTCCACTCCATGGATTTAAATTCCTTGAGGGCTACCCTGAGGAAAACCCTGACCAGGCTGCCAGCCTTGAAGCCTCCCCAATGGCCCTGGGGTAAAATCACTTTGTTTCCTGTATACACTGTTTATTCTTAGCAGTTTATTCAACATCTGGTAGGATGCGTTCCCCCTTATTCCCTTCCCCCTTCATAATATTCCAAACCCCAACTAACATTCACCCCAGTTCCTTTTGGGGTCTAACAGCTGCTCTGCAAAGAAAGCCCCACATACTTCCTGCTGCATCTTGCCTGTGTGGTCCTGCTTTCCTTCAGTGTGGAACCTCTCCATTGTCCCTCACCTACCCACACAGATGCCCCAAAATTATTCATATGGGGCTCCAGGGCTTTGCCACATCCACTAATAAATCTGCCCTCCGTGCTGAGCAGTGCACTCTCTGCCTCCCCACCTTGTGCATTCCCACTATGGAATGTCATTCAGACATATGGAAGAATAAGGTTCTGATATATTCTACAATTGAAATCATTACTGTGTGAAATAAGCATGACACATAAGGAAATGTAATACATGATTGCACTTATATGACATATCTAGAATTGCAAATTCACAGAAAGTAGGTGAGAGGTTACCAGAAGATGGGAAGAATAAGGAAGGTGCAGTTGTTGTTTGGTGGGTACACTTTTTGTAAATTTTAGAAATTTTGTAATCAAACAAATAAAACAAAATCCAAACCCAGCTCAACTACCAACTACATTGAGTCAACCTCCCACAACAATAGGTTAACAGAGGACGTGTGAGCCTCATGAAACATAAATACTATTCATTTCACTTTTACTGTCCTAGAGAATATGGCTGGCTTTTGTCCAAATATTGCCACAATAAAAAATGAGAGAAAAAACAAAACCACTGTCAAGAAAGAAAGTGATCAACAAAATTGAACTCAGATAACAAACCCAAATTTTAGCACTATCCAACAGGGAATTTTATTCTTTTTATTAAATAAATATTTATTTCCAACAGGGAATTTTAAATAACTATAAATTATGTTAAAGGCTTTAGTGGGAAAGGTGGACTCCAAGCTTGAACAGTTTGGAAATTTTAGCAGAGAGAAGAAAACAACAATAATCAAGTAGAAATGTAGGGTGAAAATAACAATTCCACTCTCCCCATCAGCATGATAGAGATGAAAGATGCATTCTATGGGTAGGCTCATCTCTAAACTCCACTCAGCCAAGGAAAGAATCATCAAAGACAGGTCAATAGAAGTTATCCAAACTGAAATAGAAAGAGAAAACTGTAAAATGAAACAGAACAGGGCTTCCAAGACCTGTGGGACTATATCAAATGACCCAACAAATGTGTAATTGGGATCCCAGGAGAAAAGCAAGAAAAGACCAGAAGAGATATTTGAAAATGACTTGAAATTATCTAAAAGTAATAAATGTCATCAAACTACAGATTAAGAAAACTCAGAGCCTACCATGCAGTATAAATATCATATGTACACACAACTACACACATACATACACACACATACCACTCCTAAACATATATTCAAACTGCTGACAACATGACATATAGTGGGACAAAAATAAAGAATACAATAGACTTGTCAGAAACTATGCAAATTAGAGGATGATCTTTAAAGGGACTAAAGCAAAGCCACTTTAACCTAGTAAAAGAATCTTTCAAAAATGAAGGAAAAGTAAATAATTATCAAAAAAACAAAACCTTTTAAAAATGAAAAATTTTGAATGGTGCAAGACATGCTAAAATAGTACTTCAGGCAAATGAATTACAACAGTCTGAA
Organism: Cabassous unicinctus; assembly: GCA_029593785.1. Taxonomy (NCBI): domain Eukaryota; kingdom Metazoa; phylum Chordata; class Mammalia; order Cingulata; family Chlamyphoridae; genus Cabassous; species Cabassous unicinctus. The sequence continues at coordinate 26,674 of JAQZBX010007887.1, read as the reverse complement.
AATTGGATTCACAAACAAAATGAAGAGCAGGAAATGGTGAAAATGAAGGTGAACATATAACATAGACTTAATCCTTTTTAACCACACTAAAAGACAACTGATTGTCTAAATAAAACTTGGCACTGTCTTGTGTGTTATGGCACCAGTGAAAGTAAAAAATGTGACAGCAAAAGCACAAGGAATGGGAGGGAGCTGATGGACATGATCTGTTTGTTAGGTTCTCACACTAAACATGGATTGGTGGAATGTTCTTGAAGGTAGGTGGGATGTGTATCATAAGCCCTGGGGTAACCACTAGAAAGTATAAAAATAAGTAGCAGTGTAATGACAGGGTCCTTATGTAGATTAGGTGGCATGAGCAAGGCATCTGTAACTTATGCTCCATCAACAGAACCTGGGATTTAAGCTGCCTGTCCCCCTCCCCACATCTGACTGAGGACCTGAGAAAAGAAAGATTACAGCCAGTGAACAGGGCCTTGTCTGGGTGCAACACTGCTACTCACCCTCTTGTAGCCTGACTGAAAAGAAATGATGAATAATTCTGACCTGCCTATATTTAAAATTTTGAAATTGTTGTCATCACAGATCCTTGACATTGAGATTAGTTTTTAGGAATATTGCATAAAGGTATTACTGATCTTGATGACTCAGTTTTTTTATGCCTCACTCACCTCACCCTACTCCCAGGCCTGTTTGGAAGAAAAAGTATTCAGGGAATAATGGTCTGACCCTATGGACCCAGGCTTCAGGGAGGGTGGGAACCATCTGCTGTGTCCTTGCTCTGAGGAGTGAGACTGGAGCCCAGAGGAGGAACTTCATGAGGGTCCTGGAATGTACCCCAGAGGAGAGGCCTTGCAGGACTTTGTCTCACCTGAAAAATCTCTGTCTTCAACTGGAGGCACAGGATTCCCAAACCCATCTGAATTTTTGAGCAAGGTTGTAAGTGTGAATCATTTCTTTTACAGCAAGAAAAAGGGCCGTACCTAAGTATCCACTTTAGTGTTGGGGCTGTGTCCACTGCATCCTGTTTGTGCACTCTGTCCACCTCAGGAGCCCATGAGGGAGGTAAGCAGAAGAAAACTTAGGCGGAGAGGGAAGCTTGCTCATACTGGGACAGCTGCAGTCTACTCCAGACAAACAGGCAAGCAAGCAAGCATGGCTATTCTTTATTTGCAGGGTTATTTATACACTACTGTTATTACTCAAATGTTACTCAGAAGAAATGCAAAATGCTACTCCCTGGAATCATTTCTGCTGTGCCCAGGGAGTATGTGTGCTGAGACAAAGGGCTGTATGAATTGGATACAAGGCATGCTGAATTGGGGGAACACAAGAAAGTGAACCAAGTTCTATAGCTAATCTTGCAGCAGGGCTGCTCCCCAGGTTTTTTAACCCTTGCACAGCTGCTGCCTAAGTTTTAACCCTTATAAACCACTGTAAGTTGAGGCTCCTCTTTTCCTATTTCCTGCCCCCACCCCAGTCTGCCTTCTGAGGACACTGTCCAGCCCCCAAGAAAGGAAGGGCTCAATTACTCAATCAGGTGCTATCTGTGTTCCCTCTGGCCTCCATGGACTACTACACTGGACATCAAACACCCTTTCTCCTCTCCTGGACAGTGTCTTTTTCACACAGAGTTCCACAGAAGCCTGGGCACTGGGGATTCTGTTTCAGTGAAGGGTCCAGAAGGACTGTGCCCAACAAAATTGGTCCATATTAATAAGATATACAATTCATCCAAAATGTACAGTCAGTGGTATTTGGTATAATCATATTGTTGTGCATTCATCACTTCAATTGTTATTCAAGCATTTTCATTATTCCAATAATATAATAAACAAAAAACAAATAATCAAACAAGAAAATTCTTCACCTCTCAATCTTGCTATGCTTCCCCTGCTGTACATAGCTGCCATTTCTGCCTATTTTGCACATTTTTAAATTTATTAAGCAGTGTTATTGAGATATATTCACATACCATATGATCTATACAAAGTGTATAATCAATGGTTTTTAGTATAATCACAGTGCTGTGTATTCATCACCACAAAAAAATTTAGAACAATTTCAGTACTCTGAAAAGAAAAATTCCAATCCCTTTAGCAGTCCTTTCTCAGCCTTTTATAACTATTAATCTAATTTTATTTTTATAAATTGATTTATATTTTCATTTTATGTAAATGGAATCATACAATATGAAGAAATTTTTGTCTGGTTTCTTTCACTAAGCACAATGGGTTTTTTTGGTCTGATAGGGACATCTTGTAGTATAAGCATACATTTGTTCGGCTTCAAAGAAAAATGGTCTTATATATACAATTTTACCCATATTTATATTTGACATGTGAATTTACTATGCTATACAGTTTCATGTTACATTTTTTAGCTTTCCTTTTAATAATATAAATGACCTTAGACTTTCCCTTTAAACCTCTTTCATATCCACAAAGTAGTACTGCTGGTTACTCATGGAGCCCCTAAAGAACTTAACTTCCAGCCTTCTGTCCATCAGGAGATTTTTTTTTAATGTTGTCAACTAATTATGATGGAGGAAAGTGCAAGAATTACCAGAAAATTTATGGAAGGGGAACTTGCACTACCAGATGCTGAATGTGTTAATAATCAGCAGTGTATACAGGAAACAAAATGATGATAATATCATGATCCCAAAGATCTCAAGTTGATGGCATTGATCCTATCACTATCCCTAGTCCTCAGAGAGGATCAGTAAGTTGCCAAAGGACACACAGTTATTAAGAAATTTCCTCTGGCCTACCCATGTGCCAGCTGTTCCTGGAATCTCGGTGGAGCTGCAACTCCTACCCTACAGCCCAATGGACTCATCCAAGTGGCCTGGTGAGAAGACGATGACCGGCAATGGCCATCCCAGGGAATGGAGAGGGCCTGCAGCTGCAGGCAGGATAATCCCATCCACCATATCCATGATATATAAGCCCTCTCTCACTTGGAGGTGGAGGGGACATCACCATCCCAGTCCCCTCAGGATTGGGGGAGGAGCTGTGGACTAGAGTGGACTTGGTGGTGTTCTGTTGTAGACATATTGTGATTCAAGCAATGGAAGAAATTGTAACAGTGAGGTGGAGCCGGTGGCCACTGGACGTTTTTGGGGCAGGGAGAGGAGGGGCAGTTGAAATATAGGGGCTTTTTTGGGACTTGGGGCTTGTCCTGAGTGGTGCTGCGGCGACGGATGTAGGCCATTTTCCATCAGAATATACCATGCAGATCTGTGTGGGAGAGAGTGCGGTCTGTGATGTGAACAGTGGTCTATGCTTGGTGGCAAGGCCCCAGTATGTGTATATCCATTGCGGGTGTTGTGCCACTCTGATGAAGGATGGTGGTGTAGGATGTTGTTGGAGGTGTGGGAGGTGGGGAACATGGGAATCCCTGTAATTTCTGAGTAATATTTAGGTAATCTTAGCACCTTTAAAAATACACTTTATATATAAAAAATAACGTTTATCTAAACAAATGCACATATATGCATATGTATTTGTATATCATTTTACAAATATTTGTATGTATTGTGAAAAATTTGATTTTAACCCACAATAAAAAAAAAAAAGAAATTGACCTGAGAATCCACCCCAATCTAATCTGGGTTCAAGTGAGATTAGAAAATTGAGAAATATTGGGCAAGTATGTTTAATATGTTCTAATGATTACATTTCACATTAAAAAGAATGGAGAAAGAGAAAGACAGCCTAGGTTTGCAATTGACGTTGGATAAATACATACTGGCACTGCCTTCTGCTGATATACCAAGCTCCCATTAGATATGAAGGTTAGAAAGAATTTGTCCTCAAGTACTGAGTTTAGGAGTGTGGGTATTAGAGTCTGAAAATCATGGGTTAAAAATCTGAACTGCCACGTACTGGCAGAGGTCTTTTGGAAATTGTTTTAAAATTTACTGGACTAATTTCTTGATAGTAAATAGGGACCAGCCAGCCTATCTCAAAATGTTAAGTACGACACATTTGCAAACAGAAACATCTTATCTGGGAATGAGTGCAAATCAACCAAAAAATTAACTGCTTTAAAACAATGAAAATTAGAATAATAAAATTTGTGGAATTGTTTTTAAATCTAATTTAATATTGCATGACACTTGATTTGACATTTTGGCAGGTTACATTGCCAGTTAAAACTTATTAGTGCTTTATGTGTGATTAGGACTATATTCACTGATCACCTAGATTGTTCTAGATGCAAGGCCCCAAGATCGCATTCCCATAAAGTTTCACCATAAGTGGGAGATTTGCTGCAGCAAAATAGTTGTTTAAATGCAGACTGAAATTCTCTCTTTTCCATCCACTTTCCAACTTTGTCCAATGCTCAAGGTTCAGTACAGATGGTCATTATGGCACTGCCTCAACCCTGTTAACACCCCTGATTTCCCTTTCCTCTGCTTAAAAAAAAATCTTAAAAGTAGAAAAACATGACATCATCTTATAAAAATGAGAAAAGTTTGATAAACAAAAAGGAGAAAATGAATATGCCTCATTATTCATCCCACCAATAGCAATCAGGGTTTAGAAACTAAGCATAGATCATTTTAACTCTATGATCTCCAAGTGGGTTCCTGTTTTGTTTTCATAGAGCACCATTTTATATTGTATAATGTATCATGATCACCTTTCAGGCCAGGAAGTGGTCTACCTCCAACTCCAAGCACACCACAATTTATGTAGCGAACCTGCTACCAGCCCCGTGGAGTGTTCTCAGATTTTCACATGAACTAATGCTAAAATATTTACCTTCTTCTTAGTTGTTTTGCACATACTAAGCCATGTGTGCAGGTAGCCCTGGCCCACCTTGTAAAAGCCAGTGCACAGCCTTCCCTGCTTGTGGATGCTAAAATCCCAGTCTTTGATTTGCTCCCTGAAACAGCAAACACTACAAAGGAGAGCCTGGCATTCACCAGGAGGTTTACCACTCACATATTCAATAGATGTCTTAAGCCAGGGTTTTAGCAGTTTAGTAATTACCCAACAATTACTTGACCATGGTCAGGGTGAACCCTTAACATCCCCAAGACATCCTCAGGCCTTACTCTGTATACTCCATTGTGCAGCTGGACCTCCAAGGCCAGGGTCAAGGAAAGGTCTGGCCTTCAGGGGTCAGGGCAAAGCTCAATGACTCTGAGGTTGCCCTGAGGAGCCCTGCTCTGGAAGTCACCCCCTCCTGGCCCCTCCTGCTTGTCCAGCAGGGACCCCACACCAGACCCAGTGTGGAAGGACCAACATCTTTCACAGGAGCTTCTGCTCATTCCTGACCAGCTGCATCATTGGGGTCTGGGTTTGCAAAGGAAGCATCCTCCTCCTGCCCAGGTCCTGGGAGCCAGAGGGGGTCATGTGGGCCACAGAAAACAGGGGCTGCCCATGCCATGGAGCTATGGGCCAAGGGATTTCCTATCCCAGCCCTAGCTCCAACTAGCATCTCCAGAACCTACCTTGCCTCTGCAGAGTACCTTAAGGTAAAAGGAGGAGGTTTGTTCAAAGTTCATCACTTCCTCCACCCTCCTGACCCCCTTCCCTCTGTTGTGGGAGTTCTAGCACCCTCCACCCTGCTCACAGACTACTGGGTTGTGTGCACTTCTGCTCCCACCTGCCTGCCAACATCCCCTCCCCAGGGGCCAGTCTGAATGTTGGGCTCCCCTACAGGGCCCTGAGGACACACATCCCACCAGCATGACCAAGTCCTGGGAGATTGCAGGAGAGCTCAGGGTAGGGCACAGAGAGGATATCTGAGGATGCAGGAGTGCAAGGGTGCAGGGGACCATCCAGCCCCCTTCACCATGGGGTCCAGAAGCTCTGATAGGAAACGCCCAGTGCCTTCCATGGGGTAAAGCAATTCCAAGGGGCTCTACAAACTGCCAAGGGTGACCCCGTGTCCCACTCACAGGAAGGAATGCAGACCAAGAATGATGGGTGGGGCCGGCCCAAATGGGCAAGTTTGGAGTGTGGGCACAGTCCACATTTGCAGCACCCACGACCCTGTGTGGCCCCGCCTGTGGGTTGTGGCACTGCATTGGCGCCACACTGAACAGTGTGGGCAGAGGCACCTGGAGCATGTGCTCAGCCCTAAGTTTGGAAAAGGTGGTGGGGAGTGGCCGAGCCAGAACCCTTGGGTGAATACGGGTTAGGGTGGCTGGGGGAAAGGCCAGACTTACAGGACCCGAAAGAAGAAACCCAGTGCTGAGAAGTGGGACAACCACAGCAGGATGTGGGATGTGGGTGTGCCTTTCCATGCAGAGGGGCAGTCCTGCCTGACAGATATCAGGTGCTGGGCAGGTGGGGTTCTCCTGCAGTGCAGATTCCCAGCAGGTTTCCTTTACTAGAATCCCCCCTCAAATATCTAGGCCTGGAAAGGCCGCGGGCCCTATTCAAAACCAGGGTCCACAAATGAATCCCTTTCTGATCTTAATTTCTGGTCTTTGTGTCAGACTTGTAGTGGAAGTCTCTAGCTTTCCCTCCCCACTCCCTACCTCTTCCAAGTGTCTGGCTGGGATGGGTCTGCATTGTAGCAAATGGGGGTGGTGAGAGGAGCCCTGCCCCAGTGGAAGTGCTATAAACACCACTCTTTTGAGAAGGTGTATGGGGTCTTCTACCCATTATCTGAATTCCGGAGCCTCCTGCAGCCAGTGAGGTGTGCAGAAGAGCATGGTCACCTGTGGGTGTGAAGGTCCTGAGTCTTTTAGTGGGCCACTAAAATTCAGCAGGTGGGGTCTGGAGAGTAAAGCTAGTCACTCTGGTGGGGCAATGTGCAGAGGGAAGGGGGAGCAGCAGCTGGCCTGGCAAGAACCAGCCTGGGAGTTCCATGGATACCTGTGCATGCCCAGCCTGGATGGAGAGAATGAGAAGGACAGAGAAGACCACCAGGCCAGTGGGACTGACAGGCCAAGCCATCTGCCCTCTATGGAAAGGCAGTTTCTTGCTGCCCTTTTGGAAGGTAGTTTGGCATATCAGTGAATAACTTTAAATTCCATAACCAATTCCACATCAACTTCACTCCTAGAAGTTCTTCTCATAGAAAAGAAAGTTCAGATGCAAACAAAGGTATTCTGTTTGGAAAAGCAGGCACTAGGATACTAAGTGCCTAAGTGTCCATGGGGGGACATGCTTCAGCATACTCAAGTTATCTGACAGAACATGTGTCAGAACTGGGTATATGAGCAAGGCTGTGGGTGTCAGACAGGCTCAGGGTGGCAAAGGCAGTTTGTCCCTTTTTCTGTTTCTGATGTGAAACTGTGTGTGTGTGAACATAGTGAGATTTGTATAAACTGAGGGAAAATGCAGAAAGCCCAGGAGTCCCACCAGCCAGCACCTAGCTCTGGAGGTTCCATATGGGGGAGTACCCATGCCTCAGTGGGGCAGACTGGCCTTCTAAGTGTAGATGGGTCAGAGTTTGGACACAGAGGCCAGCTTGCTGGGTTCACCTTCCTGGTGATCCTAAGAAGTTGCCTCAACTCTTTGAGCTGGTCTTCCACACCTGCAAATTGGGGCAGCTCTAGGGACCACCTCATAAGCTCCTGTGAATGGAAGTGGGCCAAATCACACATGCAGGACATGAGCTGGCCAGCATCAACAAGCAACACTGTTAAGCAGGGGTTTTCCTTTCCTTGTGCACTTTTTACATTGTTGGGCCAGACTGAGGAGGGGTCCCTCAGCTGCCTGAACCAGTGTGGCCCAGGGAGGCAGAGGAGAGTTTCAGAGACAGACAAGCTATGCAGGGTGGCCCTGTGCATGAATGTGGCCCTCAGCCAGAGTTCCTTGGGGACTGTGTTCTTTAGCAGTTTGGAAGGAAATTCTCAAGGGCATCTGGCCCCCACCCCTGACTTTACTTGGGTGTGCTGCATGAAGGAGGTCTGAGAATGAGGAGGATGTGGGCAGTGCCATGTGCAGTGTGTGGTGAACAAAGCCAGTGCTGCAGTGACTGTTCTTTGTGTTGGCTGAGTGGTCCCCCAGCCCAAGAGGCCATGCAGAACTTCCTGGTGCTGCTGCAGGAGAATGAGGACTCTTGTCCACCAGCTACATATTTGGTGGCCCTTTCAGGAAGGCTATGCTGAGAATTGCAAGATGACCTTGCCCAGGCAGAGCCCTTGCTGGAGGCCCTGCTTGAAGGCCTGCTCTGTCTGCACATGCTGGAGAGCAAGGACATGTTTCTGGTGTGCAAGTTCATGTTGGCCCAGCAGGAGCCACACAAGGCCACCCATCAGCTGCTGGAGGTGGGCCTGGGGCAGAGGGGCAGTAGGACAGAAGGCAGTGTCATCAGCTCAGTCAGGTGGTCTGGGGTAGCCTTTCTGAAGAGATTCTCCAATATTGAGGCCACCACACCAAGATCAGTAATGATTCCAGCCTTTGCTGCTCAGTAGGGGCAGGAGCAGAGGTTCTGTGAAGGGTCCCTGAAGTCTCCAGGCAGGCAAGGTCATGGTGAGCTACCATCCCAGAGGCCTGGGCATCATACACAGTGTGGGGTTCCCAAGGCCATGAGGACCCCCACCCAGTGAGACCAGGCCTTATCTGGTGTCCTGGAGAGAATACTGAACAATTCTCAATGTCTCCAGAAGAAATTCTAGCATCTTCATCAAAACAGTCCCCAAAACACTGGTTCAGTGAGCATTTGTGGTGAGAAGTGTCAAAATGGACCATGGGAAAGTTCACTGTGGTGATCGGTGGAGTTAAGTAAATGGTGGCCAACATGCTTGGGTCAAGGTCATGCATCCTTTGTTAACTGGAAAGTCCAGTAAGTGGAAGCAGGTAATTCTAGGGTGAGTCATCATGTGTCATGCTACAGAAGGGGTCTGTAGCAGTTTGGCATTATTTATGAACTCAAAAAAATAGATATTGGATTATGTTTGTAAACTGGTCTGCTTCTCTGGGCATATTAGATAATACTGGATTCAGAGCTTTCAGTTTTCCTTGATTAAATAATGATTGGGACTTTGGGCCATGTCAGTAGGATGTTGAGACCCCACCACCCAGGGGACAGGGACTCACGAGAAACTGCACCACAGAGAAGGGAGTTTGGGGTTTTCATCCTGGAGACTGGGAAGGAAACTCACAGAGAAGCAGATACATGAGGAAGCAGAGAAAGTTCAATTGGACACAGCAGAGGTCCTAGGAAGAGAGATGAGCTCTTTGCCTAATACTCTACAGCTGACCTTGTGGAGATAGCAGAGCACTGGGTCTGGAGAGAAATGAGCCCCAGGAACAGAGGACCCCAGGAAACCTGAACTCTTGCAGATGTCAGCAGCCATCTTGCTCCAACACATGGCAACAGACCTTGGTGAGTGAAGTAATTTATGCTTTATGGCCTGGTAACAGTGGACTTTTACCCAAATGAATACCCTTTGTAAAAGCCAACAGATTTCTGGTATTTTGCATCAGCACCCCTTTGGCTGACTAATACAGGGTTCCTCCTCCAACTCTGCCCAGAGTGCAGAGACTGAGGCCAGCCTGGCTGGGGAGGTGAAGGTCCTTCCCAGCAGATATGGGTCAAGCCTCCACAGGTCATGTGCCTCCTTTCCCAGGGCATGTGGTCAGACACCAATTCTTTGCCTTCTCCTTGCCTTGTGCTCCCCCAGTAGGATGAGGCTCAGAGCCATTCTCAACTCATGGGATAGTTGAGGGAATCCAAGGAGTGTGGCCCATTTGATGATGTGAGCATGTTCCAAGGTCCCATGTCATGACCCAGCTCCCACAGGGCCACACAGCTGGTGGGTAGCAGGGAGGTGCCTGGGCCATTTTCTGCATTGAACACTTGGTCACTCAGGGGCTTTTGCAGACAGCAGATGTAAGATTTAGTCCAAAAGCCCTGGTCCCTGACCCAAGCATGGTTCCTTCCTGGAGGTCAAGAGCCTGGGTTCCATTTCTAATGCACTCCAGGAGGGTGAAGGCAGCCAGGGCTCAGCATGCTCTCCTCAGAAGGGCTGCTGGGCTTCACCAGGAGGTAGCCAGGTGCTAGTGCAGCTTTGGAAAGACATCCACTATTAGCTGGACAGGAAAAAGCTGAGTGTGTCCATGCTGACCCCATTAAGAGGTTCCACTGCAGGAAGAGGTAGGCTCCTCCAAGAAGATGTAAGCTCTGGGTGTGGTTTGTGCTTACCCCATGAGTGTTGCCCAGGAAAGTTTGCACTTGGTGTAGCCATACCAAAAGAGTAAGAACTATGGGTCAAAATTAGTAAGCTTTATATTTCTATTAATGTGTTGTAACTCATTTTGTCTTTGTCTGTTCAGTGTCACTGTATATTTTGATACTTCTGGATGGTAATACTAAATTGATAAATGAAAATTATTAAAAGAGCTCTATTCAAATGGCCAAAAATTAAATAAGCACATATTAATAAATAAATATAGATACTAATTTAAAATAATAAAAATAATTATAACCAAATTAAATAATTATTCTGACAAGTTTGTTTAGTATTGATGGTAATTATATGTTGTAAAAAGTTTTCTTGGAAACAGTTTCCAGAATCATTTTGGTAACTTAAGTATAAAAGGTATATAGAAAATGTTTATATTATTTAAAAAATGGAAAAAAATTTTGTCCTAAGATAAAATGACTGGTTATTAAAAAAGAGTAAAATGTGGTACAAAACCTGAATGAATACAGACAGTGCAGAAGGTGCATGGAAAAAGAATTTTTATGGTCAACGTAAAGTAAGAATTGATGGGTCTATCTACAAAGTTTTAAAAGCTTTGTTATCATATAGTCTACTAATACAAAGTTAAAGTTGTGTTCTTTCTCAAAATTTCTTAAATCATTGGTCTGTTTTAGTAAAAGTTTACACAGAGTTTTTCTTCTAAACAATCAGCATAAAGAAAAAAAATGTTTTATCAAAATAGCTTCTTGTACTTTAACCTTATGATTTCCTTGAAAAAACAATTCTTATCACTTTTAAAGAAACCTAATGTTCAAACCTGCTTTCTTGAAGTCAAATACTGAAAAGTAGCATTTTATTTCAAACCATTACAAAAAAATTGTTCTTTCACCTTAAAAAAGTAAAGTAATAAAATATTTGAGTTTATTTAATATGTTATAGTCTTAATAGAAAGTATTTAAAATTGTTATAAAAACAATAGGCATTCTTTAACCCTCAGTTCATTAAAATTATATGAATAAAAAGTTCAAATAAATAATTAAAAGGTGTAAAAGTTGCTAACAATTTAGCAATGTTTATGTCCCAGAAAATCAACCTCTTTGCCTAAAAATCAAGAAGCAGATGCTTTAATTCATGTTCATCTGATTTACCCCACTTCTGCTAAAGAAGCAGCTCTATAGCTGCAAAAAGAAAGCAGCCATTAGGGGCTGTTAGAAGTAGTGCATAACAATAAATTATGGTAAATTAAAATAACACCACTGCAATATGCAGCAATCCCAAGTATTATTAGTTTGTTACAAAAAACTTTGTTAATCATCAAGCCAATGCCTTTCTAGTCAGCACTTTTCATATTTGAGCAAAAATAATGAAACTTAAAACTGTGGACACATCAGGGATGTTTTATAACAAATAAGAACAGATAAAGTTCATTCCAGAGAGTGTTGTGTTTCTCCCTGAGAAAGCTGGCCAAATTCTCAGGGACTAATACATAAACCTTAAAATGTACTGCCCAGGTAATGTTGTATTCTTTCCTGAAGAGGCTGTCCTCTTTCTCAGGAATTAACACAGTGCTCACAAGTTGGAATCTATAGTATCAAGTTCATTAATCATGAACACAGTAAAGAAGATAATCCCTAGTCAAACTAGTTAAAGTCCCACCCTAGGAGAAGGTGCTCTGCACAATTGTTTTCAATCAAAACTCTAGTATTGGCTGCTAATTCAAAACTTCCTAGCTGAAAACTAGATGTTAGTTAGTTTATATATAAAACTACTCTATTTATCTGTCATTCTGTAACTCTGTTCAATATTAATTTAATCTTTTAATTAATCATGTTATTCTTGTTTCTAACTCTAATTCTCAATATAAACATATTAAATTAAATATACATATAAACATTTATATTGTATCCATCCAGAACTCTTCTCAATAGTAGGCCAAGTATGTCAATGTGTCTCCCAGTTTAATAAGCCTATATCTATATCTATGTATATCAAGAAGTATTATAACAGTTAAACCTCTGTTTATAAACTATCCTTCAATTATTTTGTATTCTTTCAATTATTAATTATTCAATTATTAACAAAAGTTCACTAACTAGATATCAGTAAAAATTCCTGCCACAAAAATGCTCAATAGCCCCACCATGTATCAATATTATGTCTTTCAGGCTTTATGCCCTACTCATTCTGCCTTCCCACAAACATGTATTTATCATTACATAAATAATGTCCTTATTGCAGCTCCCTAAAAAGCACTTTTTTTAAAAAATTTTAGTTAATATTTATTACAACCATTAACATGAGTTAAAGAAGCTCATAAGGGCAACTGGTTACTAATGGAATTAGCAATATTCAAATTTATAAATTCTGACACAGTATTTGGGCCCTTTTACAATGAAGATATGCTGCCTGCCAGTAGGTAATAGTATAAGAGCATACAGCTGTCATACACCTGCCAGTAAGAAATAGTATAAGAGCAAACAGCCACATACACCTGCCAGTTGGCAATAGTATAACAGCATACAGCCATCATACACCTGCCAGTAGGCAATAGTATAAGAGGACACAGTTGTCATACACTTGCCAGTAGGTAAGAGTATAAGAGCTTACAGCCATCATACACCTGGCAATAGGCAATAGTATAAGAGCATAAAGCCATGATACATTTAGTACCTTGTCAGAATTATATCAGAGTTCTAATACAACCAGAGATTGCAACTAAACATTTCCTTTACTTGATCATTTCTAGCATCAAGGATCTCATTTGTCATTATAGCTAATAATTTTTTAAATTAATTAATTAATTTTTTATATTTTAAAAGATGCTTAGATTACATAAATGTTACACAAAAATCACAAGGATTCCCATGTTCCCCACCACCCACGCCTCCCATAACATCCCACATAAACATCTTTCATTAGTTTGGCACATCACCTGCAATGGACATATACATCCTGGGGCTTTGCCATTCAGCATGGACCATAGTTCACATTGTAGAACACACTTTCTCCCACAAAGTTCTGTATGTTACATGTTAATATAAAATGGCTTATATTTGTCTTTGAAATGTAACTCAGATTAATTCCCAAGTCCCTAAAAAGCCCCTGTATTACAACTGCATTTCCCTTCCCTGCCCCAAAAGCATCCAGTGGCCACTGGCTCCACCTCACTGTTGTAATGTCTTCCATTGCTTGAATCACAATATGTCTACATCAGAACACCTCTAAGTCCACTCTAGTCGATAGCTCTTCCCCCAATCCTGAGGAGTATGGGATGGTGATGACCACTCCACCTCCAAGTGAGGGGGTTTATATCCCATGCTTATGGTGTATGAGATTATCCTGCCTGCAGCTGCAGGCTCTCTCCATTCCATGGGATGGCCGTTGTCCATCATCTTCTCCTCACCAGGTGACTTGGGTAGGTCCATTGAAATGTAGATTAGGAGTTGCAGCTTCACAGATATTCCAGGCACAGCTGGTACATGGGCAGGGCAGAGGCTCCAGTCTCTGGAAGTACACCTACAAACCCTGCCATCACATATAGGTTTGAAGAGAAGGGACTGATGGACCATGTGCAGGGAGGACATATTTGAGTCCAACTCTGTCACTCTCAGGAGCACAGATTCCAAAGCAGAGCCCACTGATAAGGCATCAATCTATGGAGGTATCCCCCCTTATATAGGACCTGGGTGTCTCCAGAGCCCTCAGGAGCCCTCTGTGTGGGATGATATCCACTTTGGTGTTCTATGAGATCCTACTGGGTGTGCATAAGCGTTACCTCTTATTTCATTTTTCTTTACCATTTTTCTTTACCATTTTTCTTTACCTCATTTTTCTTTACCATTTCCCCTTTTTATTCAAGGTATTTTTCCAGTCGTACTGCCAGTTGGCACTTGGTATTAATCCCTCATTGCCAGGGAAGCTCATCCCCGGGACTGATGTCCCATGCTGGGGAGAAGGTAATGCATTCATATGCTGAGTTTGGCTTAGAGAGATGCCACATTTCAGCAACAAGAAGGCTCTCAGTGGTCAACACTTAGGCACCCCACAACAATAGGCTAAGTTTCAAATGCAAGAGCAAAGATTCATAAGGCTAGTCATCAATAAAAAGAACCCATCAGTGGACCATCCGCCTTTACCACACACTGCCCCTGCACTGCGTGGACTGTTGCTGCTCCCTTGGAGAATGTGGCAGAGCTCTTCAGGCTGGGAATTCAGTATTCCTTCATTTATTGAGTGATTGTTTACATACTGTGACTATGCCCCACCCGTTGATCAGTTGAACAATTTTATATATCTTTCATGTATATTCAGGTGAACTTCTTCCCATGAATCCCCCATCCCAGACACCCCACACCAATGATCTTCTGCAACCCCTGTTTTAACCCTTCTGTGATCTAAAGCTTCCTTGAAGATGAAGCCCATTTAATAACCAAATATAATTGAGAGGAAAATGAAATAATAATGATAAGCTTAAATGTAAGAGATAAAATACATGGAAACTCAGAAAAAAAAGCTAAAAGTAAAATATAATTAGAGGATTGGCACATCCAAAAAATGGGGGAAAATTTTATTTATTTATTATTATTATTATTTTCCTTTCATCACTGCATTATTGGGTGTCCAGTCTCTACCATGGCACCTTCCCCCTATCATTCGCAAGTGTCTCTCAAATTTTCATTTAATTTTTAAAGAAGTTTTAGGTCACAGCAAAGTCACACACAGAATACTAGAAATCCTCATATACACAACCTCCTTCCCCTTTCCTCACCCCATATTAAAACCTTTTTGAATGTGGATGGTAGCATTGTTATAACTGTTATACAGATAGTAAAACATAACTATTAGCATTGTCAAAGGTTTATGGTATAGTTTACAATTTAGATGGTAGAGTTTAATAATTTTTGATGATATTTACCATGTTCTGTGTCCATCACTGGAAGGTAATGAAAAACATTTCCCCTGACCACTAAATACCCCCTGTTTGATCTATTCCATTCCTCCCTCCCCATCCCCCTGGGGCACATGACTCCCCCTGTCTTGACTCATTGTATACTGATATTACTAGGTTTGGGGGTGCAGGGTTGACAGGTGGGTAGATTAGGAAGGGCAGGTTAGAATACCCAGGATACTGGGGGGAGAGATAGAAGAGGGAGCATGTGAACATGGAATTTGTGTGTAGGAGGTTGAAAGTGCAGGAGTGGGAATGCTCTTATGACAATATGACAAGGTATTGTCACTGGGTTAGGGTGTCAGTTGGGAGGCGTTCAAGATGGTGTGCATCTGGAGTAGGCTTCTGGGGAGTGTGTGAGTGTTCATGCTGTACTAATGTGTTGTGTTAGGGAGTGGAGACCCACATGGTGCATGGGAAGGTGACTGATCCCCATTTTTGGGAAGACTGATTCACCCAGAAACAGACAGGTGGGTGCCTCTTAGAAGCAAGGGTGGATCCTAACACGGGAGGATAATCAGCATGTCAAGACCTCTTGTTGCATGTAACCATGAATCTTGTCATCAAATAAGTCAAGAGAGGAGAGTGTCATGTGCCCAAGGGGGATGGGGAGGAAGGAACAGAAAAGATCAAATGGGGTATTTAGTGGTCAGGGGAAAAGTTTTTCATTACCTTACAGTAACAGACACAGGACATGGTAAATATCATCAAGAATTATTAAACTGTACTGTCTAAATTGTAAACTATAGTGTAAACCATTGACAATGTTTAGTGGTTATGTTTCCTTATCTGTATAATAGTTATAACATTGCTACCCTCCACATAAAAAGTTTTAATATGCAGTGAGGGCAGGGAGAGGAGGTTGGGTATATGAGAGTCTCTAGTATTCTGTGAGTGACTTTCCTGTGACCTAAAACTTCTTCAAAAACACTTTTAACACAACTCTATAAACATCTCCAAAATTATCTTACTCAAACTACTTTCCAAATAGCCCCTAATAAAGTACAATTGACTCAGCCTTAAATATATTTAAAATATGTCACGTCATCTAAAACAATAAAACAAATAAGGAGGAGTATGGATATATGCCCCAGAAAAACAATAGCCCTAGCACTATATGCTTTAAATTTTTAAAATTGTGATAAAAACAGCCTCTCAATAGCTAAGAAACATTTCTCCCCTCTTCAGAAGAGTCATCAAATACAAGCTAAAGTTCTATGCAAAGAAATGTTAGGGAGTGGATATTAAAAAGGACCCTGTAACCTCATAATGTGGGGGACAGGGTATGCTTTTGTGCTTACTCCAACAGGCCCCCAGTGGCTACCAGCAAAGAACATGAAGCTATACCATGAACTGGAAAGATTGCCCCTTCAAACCAATACCACAGATGGAAAAAATGACAATGGAGGAACAAGGGAACTCCCAGACACAACCATGCCATAACACTATCCAAACTCAGGGAGTAACATGGGGAAATCTTAAACAATTAAACCAAAAGCATTCATTAGTACACTTATTAATTTCATTATTTCAGCAATTATTACAACAGCAGCCACTGCCACCACTATGGCAGTCACCTTAACAGTATCTGTCCAAACTGCTCATGTTATTAATCAAATTATAATTGATTCACACAAAAACAGACAGGTGGGTGTCTCTTAGGTGCAAGGGTTGATCCTAATAGGAGAGGATAATCAGCATGTCAAGACCTCTTGTTGCATGTAACTATGAATCTTATAATCCAATGAGTCAAGACAGGGGAGTGTCAAGTGCCCCAGGGGGTTGGGGGGGAAGGAACAGAAAAGATCAAACTGGGGATATTTAGTGGTCATGGGAAATGTTTTTCATTATCTTATAATAATGGACAGAGGACATGGTAAATATCATAAAAAATTATTAAACTCTACCATCTAAATTGTAAACTATACTGTAAACCATTGACAATGTTTAGTAGCTATGTTTCCCTATCTGTATAACAGTTATAACAATCCTACCATCCACATACAATAAGGTTTTAATAAGGGGTGAGGAAAGGGGGAGGAGGTTGGGTATATGAGAGTCTCTAGTATTCTGTGTGTGACTTTGCTGTGACCTAAAACTTCTTTGAAAATTAAATGAAAATTCAGGAGACACTGGGGAGTGAGAGGGGGCAGATGCCAGAGTATAGACTGGACACCCAATAATGCAATGATAAAAGGAAAAATGTTTAAAATGTTTTTTTAAATTTTTTCTGTTTTTTCCCATTTCTTGAATATCCCAATCCTTTAATTTTCTTTTATTTCTAGTGTTCTTTTTAACTTTTCATGTATTTTATCTTTTATATTTAAACTTAATTTATTGTTTCATTTTCCTATTAATTGTATTTGGTTATTATATGGGTTTCATCTTCAGGGAAGGTTTGAATCACAGGAGGCTTACAGAGGGGGCAGGAGAGGATCACTGGTTGGGGGTGTTTGGGATGGGGGTTTCATGGGAGGAACTTCACCTGAATATACATGAAAGATATATAAAATTGCTCAAATGATCAAGGGGTGGGGCATGGTCACAGTAGGTAGACAATCACTCAAAAATGAGGGAATACTGAATTCCCAACCTGGAGAGCTCTGCCACATTCTCCAAGGGAGCAGCAACAGTCCATGCAGTGCAGGGGCAGTGTCTGACAAAGGAGGATGGTCCACTGATGGGTTTTTTTATTGATGATTAGCCTTATGAGTCTTTGCTCTTGTAATTGAAACTTAGCTGTTATGGAGTGCCAAAGAGTTTCCACCTAAGAGCTTCCTTTTTCCTCAAATATGACCTCTCTTTAAGCCAAACTCATCACATGTATGCATTTCCATCTCCCCAGCATGGGACATGACTGCCAGGGATGAGTCTCCCTGGCAACAAGGGATTAATACCAAGTGCCAACTGGCAATATAACTGGAAAAGGCCTTGAATAAAAGGGGGAAAAGGTAAAGAAAAATGAGTTCATGTGGCTAAGAGACTTCAATGAGAGTCGGGAGGTCATCCCAGAGGTAACGCTTATGCACACCTCAGTAGGATATCAAAGAACACCAAAGTGGATATCACCCCACACAGAGGGCTCCTGAGGGCTCTGGAGACACCCAGGTCCTATATAAGGGGGGATAGCCCCAGAGATTGATTCCTTATCAGTGAGCTCTACTTTGGAATCTGTGCTCCTGAAAGTGACAGAGTTGGACTCAAATATGTCCTCCCTGCACATGGTACATTAGTCCCTTCTCTTCAAACCTTTATGTGATGGCAGAGTTTGTAGGTGTACTTCCAGAGACTGGAGCCTCTGGCCTGCCCATGTGCCAGCTCTGCCTGGAATCTTGGTGGAGCTGCAACTCCTACTCTACAGCTCAATGGACTCACCCAAGTCACCTGGTGAGGAGACGATGATGGACAACGGCCATCCAAGGGAATTGAGAGAGCCTGCAGTTGCAGGCAGGATAATCTCATCCACCATATGCATGGGATATAAACCCCCTCTCACTTGGAGGTGGAGTGGTCATCACCATCCCATACTCCTCAGGATTGGGGGAACAGCTATGGACTAGAGTGGACTTAATGGTATTCTGTTGTAGACATATTGTGATTCAACACAATATGCTGAATCTGTTATAATATTCTGTTGTAATACAGGGGTTTTTTGGAACTTAGGAATTATCCTGAGTGACATTACAATGACAAATATAGGCCAATTTACATCAGCATATACCATGCAGAACTCTGTGTGAGAGAGTGTCGTCTACAATGTGAACTATGGTCCATTCTTAGTGGCAAAGCCCCAGGATGTGTATATCCATTGCAGGTGATATGCCACACTATTGAAAGAAGTTTATGTGGGATGTTATGGGAGGTGTAGGAGGTGGGGAACATGGGAATCCTTGTAATTTTTGTGTAACATTTATGTAATCTAAGCATCTTTTAAAATATGTAAAAAAATAAATAAAAGAGCAGAAAAAGACAGATAAAGAATAATCAAGGGGCAAATGTTGGTTTCTTCTTATCTTTACTACTAAGAAATAGTTTAGAGGCCTGCTCCCCTGCTCATGCAGGGAAGGCAGCACTATCTTTTCCTACCTTAAAAAGAAGCATTCTTGGTCTGTTCAGTTAATTAGTTAAGCAGAACCTTTGCCTCCACCTTATCTTTGACATAAGCCATGATATGTCTTCATTATTTTTCTGCTTGGATTGCTTGTGATGTTTTAATGACCCCTCACATACCCACTGCCTATCTGCCCCTTCTCACAGACATCCTGATCCTTACTGTGAAAAAATTTTTGAATAAAAATTGTGCTAAGGATCATCTCAGGAGGATAACTATTTTAACTCTTCTCCCCCTCAGTTCTCTCAGTGTCAGTGTTCAGAGTAATTCTTTGTGCCATTGTGGGCTCTGCTTGACAGATCCCTGCAAGAATTTGCAGGAATGATTCCTGCAGGTGTGCACTGAGCATGAGTTTCTGTTCACCCTACAGGGTTCCCCCAGAGAGAAATAGTCTCTGAGTGTGGTTTGTGGTTACTGCAAGGGCCTTCTCCATTGCCCAGGAGCTGAAATCACAGAGGTGGGGTATGAGAACCTGATGCAGTGGGAACAGTCAGAGCATATCAACAAGTGTTTCCTTAGCCAGCATTTCTCCAGTGCCCACCAGGTGCCCTTTCTGAGTGACACTTGTCACCTGCTCTGTCAGTCAAGTTCTGGTGCAAATGCATGGACCATGGATAAGGGAGGTTGGGGCTGAGGAGCATCAGTCAGGGATGGTGTTGCCTTGGACTGGCATGGTGGCAAGTGCTGGCATCCAAGAGGGGAGTCAGTAACTTTCCAAGTAGTGGGTAGGCAGTGGGGGCCACATGGTATCTGTGTGTATGTGGGTATGGGTGGTTTAGAACCCTTAAAAAGTGTAAGAGCTATTCATTTTTCTTGGGCCACAGGAAAACAGGTTGTGGGCCAGGTTTGACATGCAGGACTAGTTTGCTTTTCTGTCCTGGAAACATGGCACTAGGCTCCTGGCAGTGCTCTTCACCAAGCTGTCCATAACCCTGGGCACTGGGGAATAGTTTGAGAGGGAGAAATGGAGTTCCATTTGGGTGTGTGATGTGTAGACTTCCATGGGGTGGTTCAATAAGCACTTGGATATCAAGGCTTCAGCAGACAGCTACTTGTACACCACTTTTTTCTTATGAAATTTTCTAGTATACACAGAATGAGAGAGAAAAACAGTTGGAACTGTCATCCTGTTTCAATGCCTGAAAACTATTAGTAGGTGTTGTTGCATCAGGTTGTGCTTAACCCTGGTGTGGTGAGAGAGGGGGAGAGAGGCCTTAGAGCCAATACCCTGCTCCTCTGACCATCATGGGCTTATCCCTGAACTTTCCAGACAGAGTGGGGTGAGGAGGTGTTAGCCGAGGGGGCTGAGAGGACCTAGTGGGTGAGAAAAGAGGGACATCAGAATGGTGGAGGGTTCTGGAAGCCTATCAGATGAGGTCTATCCAGGAATGTTGTTGGATGGAGGCGGCTGCTGAGCTGGACCACAATGATGTATTGTGGCAGGCAGTTTGGAGTGTGCCATGGAGAGTGTGGGACATGGAGTCAGCAGCAGGAGTCTACATAATTCTGAGAGGTGCTGCAGGAGTGGGGAGCTGCTGGAGGGTTGGGGTAGCCTGGGGAGGCCAATGTATGAGATGGGAGATCTACAGACACCCCAGCTAAGGGAATGACTCAGAAAAGAAAGACTGAGTGTGCTGAAAGAAGGTGGATGTTGAGGGAGTCCTGGGCAAGGCAGGGGCAGGTGTGGGAGCCATCTGGGGTCTGGTGGTCACCCTGAGAGCAGGCTGGGTGTGGGACAGGGAGGCACTTCTTGCTTGGCTACTGTCCACTGCTGTGAAATTAGCACCAAGGTCCTCAGTGGCCATGAGCAGTGGGGGAAGAATAGGAGACCTGAGGGGAGAACAGGAGGGTGAAGGTATCATTGAGACAGATGGGCAGTTAGCCCTGGCGCTGGGTGTCCACTGAGATGGTATGTGCTGGAGATGCATTGGCAGTTGTGCCTTTCCTAAATGGGAGTGGGCAACATGTGTGAATGTGACCAGATTAGGGTTGTGACAAGGGAGCAGGGCAGAGGGATCAGGTGTGGTGGGGGATGGACTCCCCCAGGCAAGGGGGTTTTGTAGAGTGGGCCGTGAGTTCAGTCAGTGAATATGGTGACAGCACTGATGTCCCAGGACCTCCAGTGCTTGCAGACATGGGAGCCCACCAAGAGGGGTAACCTGGGAGTAGGACTGGTTTGGTGGTGGGAGCTGCAGTCCCTGGCTCTAAGGGCTACTTCCCAGCCATGCCCACTGGAGTTGGGCAATGAGGAGGTACAGGAAATGGCTGGGGACCCTGCATGGGATGAATCACCTGAGGGTCATTTACACAGCAGGAGTGACCACAGGAGACCCCAGCCAGAATCCCAGGGACCCAGATGGGGACAGCAGGGAGGTGACAAGGGGGAGGATCTGAGGTGGCCATGGTGGGAGGATGCTCTGTGGTGGAGTGATGCTGTGGCCCCCAGCACCAGCACTGCTGCAGCCAAAGCAGGGCCGAGAGGAAAGGAGAGGAGGGCAGCAGGTGTGCAGGGGCTGGGGGAGGCCATCACCTCAGGGGACTGGTCCTGGAGAGGGACAGGAAGTTTAGCTCCAGGGCACAGCTCCATCCAGAGGTGGAGAATCCCAGGAGCCATTGACTGGAGTGAGTAGGCAGCTCACTCCATGCCCCTCCACTCCAGATATTCCACTCAGGGTCTCCCCACTCCTCTTCCTGCTCACTCTTAGTGCTGCCCACTTGGGGTCCACTAAGCCACTAAGCCACTAAGCATCCTGCCCACTTGGGGTATGGCCAGGCTTGGATCCACCCACTCTGTGTCCTGCCCACTCCAGGTCCCTCCAATCTGGGTTCTGTCCTCTCAGGGTCCTGTCCTTTCTGGCTCCACCCTCGGGAACTCCCAAGGGAGCAGTGGCTGAATAACTGACAGCTGATCCTTTGCCCATACACAATACTCTTCCACATAAAGGAGCTGAGTGCCAAGCTTGTTTGGGGGGTCGCCAAGGTACTGGAACCCCATGAATAAGCTGAGCTCACTAGTGGGACTCATGGACATCAGGAGCTTTGTTATGGCCCTAGACCGGTGGCCCTCCCCTGGGGTCTACAGGTGGCCAGCACCTCTGCCTGTGCACCTCTGAGTCTATGGGAGGCAGCTGGTCAAACCTTCTCCCCAGACTGAAGACAGAGAGGTGGAAGGTGAAAGGGAAGCAAACTTGGGGGTCTCTGTTCTCATAACCTTCCCCCTCACTCTCCTTGTCCAGGTACCCAACACCCACTTCCCTCTGCCCAGAGGGTCTAAAGAGCCAGGACTTCCCCACACAGGTTCACTAGAAGCTGCAGGATTTCACCTTGGGTGTGGGCACCAGCCCCAACAAGGACCGGAGGGTGAGATTGGAGGGTGGGGCTGCTTCCCCAAGGCTGTGCCCTCCCTGAGCTGCTCCTTCCCAGGAAGCCCCCATAGAAAGCTCTCCCCTAGAATGCTCCCCTCTAAGCTGCTCCACAGGATACTCCCCCACAAGCTTCTTCCCCCTAGAATGCTCCCCATTGAGACTACTCCCTCACAGGATGCTCCCCCAGGATACTCCTCCCCTAGGGTGCTTCTCCATTAGGCTGGCCCTTCCTGGGGAGCTCCTTATGAACAGTCTGATGTCCAGGAAATTCCCCCCAGGCTGTTCTCCCCAGGAGTCTCCCTCCAGGGATATCCCTTCCAGGGGCTGCCTCAGATCTCCTGAGAGTTCCTCATGTACTGTGAGCTGATGGCCCCAGGACAGGAGCTCTTTGTCTCATGGGCATCCCTGTCCTGATTGTAGAGTCTGCACACACAGAGGCTTTGTATTGCCATGTGAAGTCAAAACGTTGCCAGTCAGCTGGCTTCAATCCATGCACCTTAAGCATCTCCTGTTTGCAGGCCCTGAGGACTTACTACATAGGTGAAGGAGAGCAAGCAAGGGATCCCAAGGGAGAGAAGCCCATGGGAAGGTGTGAGCTTGGCAGGTGGGTGTCCCACCCATCAGGGCCCACCATGCAGGTGGCAGGAGAGCACTGGAGGGGCAGGCAGCCCTCACTGGATGAGGAGGAAGCCCCAAGCCATCCTGGTTATTCTCTGAGCTCTGGGTCTTCCACTGTAGAGAGAAGTCACCAGGTCAGGTGCAGAGGCCCTGGTGGCATGGCCACACCTGGGGAGCCGTGCAAATGGAGGTGTTCCCCACTGGGGATGGTTTGTGCTCTCCACAGGGGAGTCACTTTGCTGGTCTCATGATGCTGGGGCTTTTCAAATGGGCTCTGGGGACCATTTAGGGGGTGGCAGCTGGGCAGCAGGGGTTGTTCCCATGGGCTCCCCACAGTTGTATCTCTCACTTTGACCAGAGGAACAGTTGGTAGCAAACTTGCAAATGTGTGGGTGAGCAGCCCTCAAGCTCCACCACATTTTGCCACATCTGCCCTTGGAGAGAAGAGAGTGGACTTGGACTGACTAGGTGTCTTGTTGTCCTTGGCAGGAGCACCAGGCATTGGAGATAAGCTTGACAGTACAGCAGGTCTGTAACTGGTTTTGCCAACTACCAGCAGCACTGAAGCTCCCTCTTCCTGAGGTTGGAGCAAGGCCTGTCAGGGCCATCAGGCAACCCCCATGCTCATGCCCAGTTTGGGGACAGGCCTGTGCTATCAGGTGAGTGGCATAAGGGCTCAGTTTCCTTGAGGTTTGGGGG
The DNA here is from genome assembly GCA_029593785.1 of Cabassous unicinctus. Lineage (NCBI taxonomy): Eukaryota > Metazoa > Chordata > Mammalia > Cingulata > Chlamyphoridae > Cabassous > Cabassous unicinctus. The sequence goes on along the minus strand of JAQZBX010007887.1, from coordinate 2,810 downwards.
ATTGTCTGCTGGCATTCAGCAAGCTTCACATTCATCCTGTGTCCCTCTGGTTAGGCAGGACAGTGAATGATTTGCAGGTTCAGGGGTTTTCTTGGTGGCTTGAGTTCACCATCAGGTGTTGTGTCAGTTTGTCAACAGGGAGTGAGAATGATGCAGCCAAGGCTGTCCTCATACTGGGCTCTAGGTTCCTATGTGATGAAGTATTGGCCAGGTGGGGCTGTGGCAGCCACTCTGTGTTTAGAGCTTCGTATGCAGCCAGGTGGAAGGGGCTATTGAAACCAGTGTCATGGTTTGGGGGTGTCCAGTATTCATAATTCTGGTTTGTTGGTTAAGACTGAAGACAGACTGAGCAATGAAGGACAGTGGATTGAAGCTTTGGTGATGCCCTTTTCCAATGAGCAGATGCACTTACCTGCTTGGAAGACCTGACTATGCTGGGGAAGGAGGCAGGACGATAGAGCTCCAAGTCTCCCCTCCTTGTTACTCTGTCTTGCTTTCAGCAGGAAGTCAGGGAAATGACCCTCCGTGGGCCCCGGAGGCCACCCAGGGACTGTAGGAACCAATGGCCCTGGCCCCAGAATTTACTGAATATGAGAACCTCTCAAAGCCATTGGCTCCCAGGTACTGTTGTCTCCATGGCCAGCAGGACCACCATAAATGTTCAGCCCCTGCTCTGCTCTGGGGATGGGACTGTAAGGGCTGGGAAAGTGTGATCCTTTGGAGGCTGAGAACAGAGACAGCTGTACCCTGGGATGGAAGGTGTCCCCGTGGCTGCAGGTGTGGGTAGCTTCCTTCTAACAAGTGGAGAGACAGACTTAGAAAGAAGTATATTGTTCAGCTGTCACTGTTTTATATTTCTAGTATTTTGTGCTTTGCAATGTCATTGGGTTAGTTAAACCAACCTTTTCTAAGTTCCTACTGTGCCCCAGGTGCTGTTTCTAAGCATTCTTCTGCCCCCTCTTCTCCTCCTTTGATGAGTACAAAGCTGCTGGAACTATAACAAGGGTGCTGGTGGCTAGTGTGGTTGACTGGGGCAGGGCTGGGCCCAAGCCAGGGTCATGGCCCATGACCTTTTGTGCTTCTGTTCCTCCTTTTCCTTTAAATGTTCTGACACCAGAATCTCTCATGTCTCCTCAGTTGGTTCACATCTAGGCTATGTCCCACCTTGCTGTAGGACCTTGGGCAGGTTCACCTGACCTCTCTGAGCGTCTGTTTTCCTACCTGTGAAATGGGGCAAGTGATGGGGCAGCCTGCAGGAAGCTCTGCCCACTGAGGGGTGGTGTTTTCTTGTCCCACAGGACTCTGTAGGGCACTGAGATATTGGTAGAGGGTTTGGGCCCCATGCTGCCTCCTGCCCCCCAGTCTGCCCTGGGTCTGGCCTCTGCTCTCTGACTGCAAGCAGCAACATGGTGGACCCCACACTGGCCACCTCAGGATCATGGCTGATGCCCCTCACACTGATGTCATTCATGGAAGTTTACTTCAAGAGTGAGCAGCTGGTCTATGGTCAGGAGTTGGACTTTATGAGGCCCCTTCTGGACCCTGCTGCTTCTGTGTCCCTAACAGCCCTGGATGATCCCAGCCCCACAGGTGGGTCTGCTCTAGACAGGACAATTACTTCTGCACTAAATGCCATGACTCCTTCACCTCTTGTTTAAAGTTGCAGAAGGGTGGAAGGGTCAGGATGTTCACTTTCATCCAGTATTGTCCACTTAGACCTATAACTTGTGTCACTGGAACTGAGCCTCTTTCCAAAATTATTTCTGATTAAATTTAATATATTTTGCACAATGACATATGCATATGGCTAAAGAGTAAGATGGTGCAGAAAGAGTTAAAATGAAAGGAAAGAGCTGCTGTCCCTCTGCTCCCCACTCCACTGTCCCTGACCTCTCCTGTTTCCACCAGTTGGAGAGAAAGTGTGAGCTTCTTGTACTCCCCAGCTCTCCTATATCTTCATCACATGGTAGACATATAATTACTGTACTTTCTTTCCTATTTATCATTGTAATGTTGAATTCCTTAAAATATAGCAAAATCTTGTAGCTTCCCACCTTGTCAGGAAGATATTGGCACTATCAATTCATCCTATCGCCTAAATTCCCTATTATTCTAAGTTTTTTTGTATGTATTTATTTATTTCTCTTCATCCTTTTATTTTCCTGGAATTTCTCATTGCCTTTCTTTTCTATTACAGTATCTAATTTTATCACATCCTTAATTTCTTCCAGCATTTTGAGCTTTCCATCTGAAGTCCTCCCTGCTGAGCACTGTCCTTCTTCCTGTTTCGAACTGGAGTGAGGCCTTCCTAGGCCTAGGGTGGAGTCTCCTTACAGAAAGTTTTTAAATTGCTTGTCTAAGTTTGCTCGACTGCTTCCTGAATTGCATCCGCTTCTTTCTAGGGAGTCCATTGTCTTGTTAGGACATGTCCTCAGTGAGCTTTGCAAGATCAGGTGCCTCAGAGATAAAGTTCAGTATTCTTATCTGTCCTCAAAATTGATTGGCAATTTGGAAGGAACAGAATTCACTTTAAAATACTATTCCCTCAGCCACTTGAAGGTATTGTAATAATATTTTGTATTTTTCAGTATTTTTGCCGATGGATCAGATATTTTTCTGCTGTTTTATCTCTCACAGGTTTATTTTTCTTTCAAAGAACAATTAAATTCTTTTTATTTTTGTGTGTTTTTTGTTTATATATTTTGTTTTTATATTTCCTTTTTGTTTTCTGTTTTGTCTTCTTGTTTGTATTTTTTTTTTTAGTCTTTTTTTGAGGTATATAGTTTTTATTTATTACAAGATTCCGTTTA
>JAQZBX010007886.1:5395-49456 GCA_029593785.1 Cabassous unicinctus | reverse complement strand
TTTCCCCCATTTTTTGAATGTCCCAATCCACTAATTATATTTTATTTTTAGTTTAGCTTCTTTTCTTTTTTCTTCTGAGTTTCTTTGTACTTATCTCTTGCATTTAAGCTTATCATTATTATTTCTTTTTCTTATTAATTGTATTTTGTTATTATAAGGGCTTCAAGCTCAGGGAAGGTTTAGATCACAGAAGGGTTACAAGGGAGGCTGCAGTGGATTATTGGTGGGGTTTGTCTGGGATGGGGGATTCATGGGAGTAAGTCCATCTGAATATACATGAAAGATATATAAAATTGTTCAAATGATCAAGGGATGGGGCATGGTCACGGTGGGTAGACAATTACACAATAAATGAGGGAATCTGAATTCCCAGCCTGGAGAGCTCTGCTACATTCCCCAAGGGAGCAGCAACAGTCCCCTGAGTGCAGAGGCCATGTCTGGCAAAAGAGGATGGCCCACTGATGGGTTCTTGTTATTGAGGACTAGCCTTATGAGTATATGCTCTTGTAATTGAAACTTAGCCTACTGTTATGGGGTGCCTAAGGGTTGCCACCTGAGAGCCTCCTTGTTGCTCAAATGTGGCCTCTCTCTAAGCCAAACTTAGCATATGAATGCATTACCCTCCCCCAACGTGGGACATGACTCCCGGGGATGAGTCTCCCTGGCAACGAGGGATTAATACCAAGTGCCAATGGGCAATACGATTGCAAAAAGACCTTGAATAAAAGGGGGAAAATGTAAAGAAAAATGAGTTCATGTGTCTAAGAGACTTCAAAGAGAGTCGGGAGGTCATCCCAGAGGTAATGCTTATGCACACCTCAGTAGGATCTCATAGAACACCAAAGTGGCTATCACCCCACAAAGAGGGACCCCTGAGGGTTCTGGAAACCCCCAGGTCCTGTATAAGTGGGCACAGTCCCAGAGATTGATGCCTAATTAGTGGGCTCTTCAGTGGAATCTGTGCTCCTGTGAGTGAGAGTTGGACTCAAATAAGTCCTCCCTGCACATGGTCCATCAGTCCCTTCTATTCAAATCTATATGTGATGCTGGAGTTGTTATGTGGACTTCCAGAGACTGAAGCCTCTGGCCTACCTATGTGCCAGCTGTGCCTGGAATCTTGGTGTTGCTGCAAATCCTACCCTACAGCTCATCCAAGTGGCCTGACAAGGAGATGACGATGGGCAACGGCCATCCCAAGGAATGGAGAGGGCCTGCAGCTGCAGGCAGGATAAACCCATCCACAGTATATATGAGATATAAGCCCTCTCTCACTTGGAAGTGGAGTGGACATCACCATCCCTGTCCCATCAGGATTGGGGGAGGAGCTGTGGACTAGAAAGGACTTGGTGGTGTTCTCTTTTAGATATATTATGATTCAAGCAACGGAAGAAATTGTAACAGTGAGGTGGAGCCAGTGGCCGCTGGACGTTTTTGGGGCAGGGAGAGGAGGGGCAGTTAAAATACAGGTGCTTTTTTGAGACTTGGGGGTTGTCCTGAGTGGCGTTGCAGTGACGGATGTAGGCCATTTTCCATCAGCATATACCATGCAGAACTGTGTGGGTCAGAGTGTGGTCTATGATGTGAACGGTGGTCCTTGCTCGGTGGCAAAGCCTCAGGATGTGTATATCCATTGCGAGTGTTGTGTCAAACGGATGAAGGATAGTGGTGTGGGATGTTGTTGGAGGTGTGGGAGGTGGCGAACATAGGAATCCCTGTAATTTCTGAGTAATATTTAGGTAATCTTAGCACCTTTAAAAAATATATATATATATATATAATAGCATTTATTTAAACAAATGCACATATATGCATATGTATTTATATATCATCTTACAAATATTTGTCTGTATTGTGAAATTTTTGATTTTTATCCACAATAAAAATAAATTATCTTAACTGGAACTTCTAGTATAATATTGAAAAACAATTGTGACAGTGGGCATCATTGTCTTGTTCCTGATCTTAGAGTGAAAGCTTTCAACCTTTCACCATTCAGTATGATGTTGACTGTGGGTTTTTCATATATGCCTTTTGTTAGATGGAGTATTTTACTTCTATCCCCCTGGCTGGTGGGGGTGCACCAGGTGTCCCTGGGGGATGAGGTTCAGGGACAACACAGTTTTATGTATTTGAGCTAGAGTTTTCCCCAGCTGCTGGAGAATGGAATCTTGGCTAGCCTCCCCCAGAAGTTTGAGATTTCCTTTGAAGACTTGGATCATTGGTGGTGGCTATCTAAATAGAATTTTAAAGGGTGAATAGCCTGTGGGTTCTGGGATGCACCTAATTCAGAGAAGGGTTAAGGAAAGTAAGTCTACCCAGGGGAGACCAGTTTCTTGGCAGAATTTGGCTAGGGTGGCTTTGAAGGTTTTATTCATGCTTCCAACTTTCCCTGAACTCTGGGGCTGTAAGCAGTTTGGAGTTTCCACTTGATTCCTAACATTTTTGCCAGCTCTTGGACTATGGCAGCCATGAAGACTGTGCCAATAGACGTGACAGCTCATGCCAGGGAATGATTTCTCTAACTAAAGGCTCAGTCACTTCTCTTGTGTTTTTGTTGTGAGTGGGAAAAGTTTCCACCCAGCCTGAAAATTTGCATATCATCACTAACAGATATTTGTACCCCTGACTTGGTTTCACTTCTGTGAAGTCTATGTGAGATCTTCAAAGGGGGCTGTCCCTGTGTGCTGGATACCTGCCAGAGCATGTGGGCCCTGCAGAGGGTTATTTTTGGCACAAACATGGCACTGGCTGCTGATGGTGGCACAGAGAGAAGCTAGTCAGGCTATGTAGTAGTATCTTCTGAGCAAGACTTCTAGGACAGTTTTCCCTAGTGGGTAAGTTTACTTGCTGGATGAGGGTATGAGCAGCTTCTTTTGGGATGGAAATCTGGTTATCCAGGAGCAGCCAACTTCCTTCAGGGGTTTCACTTCCCCCTTCTCTCTTGGCCCATTCCTGTTCTTCCCAGGTATAGCTTAGTTGATTTGTTTCTTGTCTTAAGAGGGACAGTTGTGGTGTTGATTCTGCAACTTGTATTCCATGGGTTCCTTCAGCCATTTGCCAAGTGCTTTGTTGGCTAGCCTGTTTCCTTGAGTGACCATATCCATTCCTTTCTGATGTCTCCAGCAGTGGATGATGGCAACTCTGTCTGGTTTCCAGATTGCTTCTAATTGTTGCAGGATTTCTCCTTTGTTTTTTATTTCCTTTCCCCCTGCAGTTAGGAGGCATCTTTCTTTATAAATTACCCCATGAATATGAATGGTAGCAAATGCATACTTAGAGTAAGTGTAAATGTTTACTGCTTGCCTGGCAACTCAGACCTGTGCCCAGAGTTCTGCTCACTGCATGGACCATCCTTGGGGTAGAGATGCTGCTTCCACCACACATTTAGTGGTAGTGACTGCATATCCAGCAAGTTTTCCCCCATTTTTAATGAGACTGCTCCCATCTGTAAATAGTGTCTGGTCTGGGGAAGGGAGTGGTTTGTCTTGGAGGTCAGGGCAACTAGCATAAACTTCCTTGGTCACTTCAACACAATCATGCTCAGAAACTCCTTCCTCATCTGGCAAGAAAGTAGCAGGGTTTAGACTGCACACTCTTTCTATTGTCACTCTGGGGTTTTCACAGAGTAAACCTTGGTAATGTGTGAGCCAGGGATTAGATATCCACTGGTGCCCATGTCAGTTCATTAGGACAGTGATTGCATATGGCACCATAACATGAATAGCCTGTCAGAAGGTTAATTTGTCAGCTTCTTTGATAAGGGCTATGGTTGCCACCAGGGCTTTAAGGCAGGGCAGCCACCCTGCAGCCACAGAGTCTAACTGCTTGGAGAGGTAATCAATGGATCTTTACCAGGGGCTGATTGTTTGTGTGAGGACCCCTGTAACTGTTGGCCAATTTGATGTAATTATGAATTCCAAAAATATAATTGGATCATGCTTGTAAACTGATCTGTTAATCTGGGCATGATTGAGTTATGATTGGGGCGTTGACTGGGCCAAGTCAGTAGGGCATTGAGCCCCACCCCTTGGTGAGTGGGGAATCAAACATAAAAGGCAAGGCAAACAACAGAGGAAGCAGATTTTGAGAAGCAGTCTTTTGAGAAGCAGTTTTGATGTTGGAAAGAAGGCCCCAGGAGAAGAGAAGCAAGCCGTTTGCCTGATCGTCTACAGCTGACCTTGTAGAGGAAACAGGAGCTAAGCCCAGAGAGAAACGCAGCCCCGGGAAGAGAGGAACCCCAGAAGCCTGAACCCTGGCAAACACTGGCAGCTGTCTTGCTCTAACACGTGGCCATGGACTGTGGTAAGAGAAGAAATGTAACGCTTTATGGCCTGGTATCTGTGGACTTCTACCCCAAATAAATACCCTTTGTAAAGTCCAACCCATTTTTGGTATTTCACATTAGCACCCCTTTGGCTGACTAATACAACCCCCAATGTAAATTTGTTCTTTTCATGTATTAACAGGTTAAAGTTTCAAGTTACACCTGGGAGCCCCAAGGCAGGGGCTCAGCCAAGTTGTCTTTTGATGTTTTAAAAGGCCCCCTGTTGAGCTTCTCCCCAGGCACGGGTCTCTTTTCCTGGACCTGTCAGAACTTTGTAAAGGTGATTGTTCATAGCTGCAAACTGGGAATCCAGATGCAGCAGAACCCTGCAGCACTGAGGAACTCATGAAGCTTTCTTTTTGTGGTGGCAATAGGGATGGTGTGGATCACTTTCTTTCATTCTGGTCTGAGCATCCAGTGCCCTTGTGTGATGCTGAACCCCAGGTACTTGAACTGTTGTTTACAGATCTGGGCTTTTCTCCAAGACACTTTGTACCCAGTCTATGTTAGAAGTTGTAAGAGAGTCTGGTTCCCTCTCCAACAGTCCTCTGCCATCTCACTGGCAAGTAGGAGGTCATCTACGTATTACAAGATGGCACACCTACAGTCCTCCTGGGGGTAGGTGCCTAGATCTGATGCCAAGTCTTCCCCAAAAAGGGTAAGGGAGTTTTTGAAGCCTTGCAGGAGCTGAGTCAAGGTTAGTTGAGTTTTCTGCCAGGTTCTGGGATCTTTCAACTCAAAGGCAAATAGAGACTGGCTCAAGGAGGCCAACCACAAGCAGAAGGTGGCATCTTTCATGTCCAAGCAAGTGAACCAGGTAGCTTCAGGTGGCAGCTGTCCTAGGAATGTTTATGGGTTGGGAACAACCTGATGTAAGGTGAGAGTGGTGTTATTGATGACTCATAAATCCTGGACTGGTCGATATCCTGTCCCATCTGGTTTGTTTACTGTTAATAATGGGGTGTTCCAGGGTGACTGGCATTCATTCAGGATTCCTTATTTTCTTAGGTGATCTATGTGTTCAATCATGCCCAATTGTGCTTCATGGGAGATCAGATACTGCCTCTGTCAGAATGGGACCACTCCAGGCTTCAGGTTGATGATGATGGGTGCATGATTCTGTGCCATTCCCAGTGGGTTTTTTCCTGTCCAAACCTGGAGGGAAAGTTCCAGCAGTTTTTCCAGATTCTGACTTGAATTTTCCCCACCTAAAGTCTCCATTCCTTGCTTTGGGGCACAATGACAAGGAGAGTTAGGCCAATCCTGAGGCTTAAGCTTGCTGGCCCTTCAAATTTGAAGGTAATCTGGGCTCCCAGTTTGGTTAAGAGGCCCCTACCAATTAAGGAACTGAACATTCAGGCAGGTACAGAAATTCATGAGTCACTTCATGGCCACCAAGCTGACAAGTTCTTGACTGGCAAAAAGGTCATTGGCTTGACTGGTCTCCAGTCGCTTCTATGATATTAGTGGTTTTTCCACTTAAGGGGGCAATGGGGGTTGTGATCACAGAATATTCAGCACCAGTGTTCACCATAAAAGTCATTGACTGGCCCCCAACTTCTTGTTTGGCCATGGGCTTGTAGGGGTCAAGGTCCAGTGAGCCTGGTTGCCCCTATTCAGGGTAGAGCCCTGCCAGCCCGATCAGATGGTCTTTGGGCTCAGGTCAGTATTTCCCTTTAGGGATGTCTTTTGGGGACACTCATTTATACAGTGTCCACTTTCTTTGCAGTAGGCACAGGGTGCAGGGGCACTCTTCTGGTGTTTGTTCCCACTTTTTGAGGTGGTCCTTCTCATCTGGTGGGGTCAGGATTTCCCAAGGCTGCTGCAAATATGGAGGCTTGGTGATTTATTCACTTCTTGGCCTCTCATTTGGCAGCTTCATCTCAATTAATGAAGACTTTTTTGGTGACCACAAGGAGTTCAGAGATGTTCATCCCCATGAACCATTCTAATTTTGGGAGCTTTCTTTTAATGTCCATTTCTGCTTGAGCAACAAAGGTGGCATTCACCATCCTCTGGTTTTCTGGAGCTTCTGGGTCAAAAGGGGTGTACATTCTGAAAACCTTGTAAAATCATTCATAGAAATCCCTGGGAGAGACATCAGGTTTTTGAGTAACTAAAGTCATCTTTGTCATGTTTGTAGGTCGTTATTTTGTTTAGAGTTGTACATTTCAGTTGAAAGGAGCAGATGGGGAGTGCTTATCTTTCTAAAGATGTGGATTCCAGGGAGAAAAGGAGGAAGAGAGAAAGGGATGAAGGGTGCTTATCTTCCTAAAGCTGAGGCTTTCTGCTGAGGGGAGTTAGGGCTGCAGTACTTCCTTTTTCAGGAGGACAACCAGCAAGATAGCAGCAGAGTAATAAGCTCTGAGAATCAGCTCCTGCTATGGGGCAGTTGATGATCACCCACAGCTATCTAGAGCACTTAATTGGGGGCTGCAGGATACCAGAAGTGCATCCTGCAAAATCCTTGAAAGAATTGATGGAGGAGACTGCCCATCTGCAGAGAAGATTCATAAGTATAGCACTCCATGCCACGGAGGCCACAGCCCATACTGTACTGGAGGAACAAGCCACCCTGGGAGATGTTCCATGGCTGGAATTGAAAGCTCTACTTCCCAAAATGGGAAGGAAGAGATGCTTGGGCACCAACTTCAGCTACTGATTAGTAAATTCAGTGGGCTAAAGTAAAATCCTAAGCACAGCTAAAGTTTGAACCTGTCCAAGTAAGAAAGAGGTTAGAGGCTGCCATCTTAACTCAGCATCTGACATGAGGAGAAGTGGGACTGACTGAAAATCACAGTACTGGTAGGGACTGGCTTTCATCCATCTAGATCAGATTGTCACAATAGTCTAAGCCCCAGGCCCACCTTGGGTAGAGATGAAGCAAGGGGGAGCTGCACCAGCCTCTCTGGGAAATTACAGGCTGTGCCATGGAGGTCAGTGATCATCCTACTTTGGCAGCACAAGCCACCCCAGGAGCTATTCTGTGGCAGGAATTGGAAGCTCCATTTCCCAAAAACAGGTGAGGAAGAGATGGTTGGCCACCGATTTCAGCTACTGATTAGTCAATTGGGTTGGCTAAATTATAACCCTAAGAAAAGCTAAAGTTTGAGCCTTTCCAAGTCAGAAGGAGGCCATTAGCTACAATTTTGTCTCTGTCCCAGCATGAGGGAAAGCCAGACTGACTGAAAATCACAGTGATGGTAGAGACCAATCTATTTCATCCAGATTGGCCAGCAGCCCAAACCTAGGTTTCATCCCCACCTCTAGCACGGAGGAAGCTGATGGGATCTGCACCAGGCTATCCAGGTAACTCAAGTACATTTAACTGGCAGAGACTAAATAATCATAAGTCTACCAGGGCAACTATGGTCACCTTGGACCTGTACTGCATAGATTGTTTCCCACACCTGAAGCTCCATCCCTGCCCCAGGCAGGGGAGAAAGTATTGTGAACTTTCATCATTCTCTCTGAGAAACTAGAGTCTAGGCCTACATGAGTTGGATTATTGCACACAGCTGTGGCTCTGTCCCTACCCCTGGCAAAGAGAAAGTTGGGAGTTGCTTCATTGGTCCTTGGGACAATGAGGGTAGCTTGAGCCTGCACAACTTATAGCACTGTCTACATCCTTGGCTCCTGCTACACAACCAGCAAGGGAGAAAGAGCAGGAAGCCCTAAACTAAAGAGAAAAACTGCACCCAGAATAAATACTCTAGTAAGCCAGATGCCAAGACACCAACAAAAAATTACATTCCACACCAAGAAACAGGAAGATATGGCCCAGTTAAAGGAAAAACATAAGCCTCCAGATGACATAAAGGAGTTGAGACAACTAATAATAGATGTTCAAACAAATCTCCTTAATAAATTCAATGAGATGGCTAAAGAAATTAAGGATATTAAGGAGACATTGGATGAGCACAAAGAAGAATTTGAAAGTATACAAAGAAAAATAGTGGATGTTATGGGAATGAAAGGTGCAATAAATGAAATTAAAAATACACTGGAATCATATAATAGCAGATTTGAGGAGATAGAAGAAAGGATTGGTGAGCTTGAATAAATGGCCTCTGAAAGAGAACGTACAAAAAAACAGATGAAAAAAAGATTGGAAAAATATGAAAAAGGTCTCAGGGAACTAAAGGACAGCAAGAGATGTGAAAACATATGTGTCATGGGTGTCCCAGAAGGAGAAGAGAAGGGAAAAGGGGCAGAAGGAATAGTTGAAGAAATAATGGTAGAAAATTTCCCAACCTTATTGAAGGACATAGATATCATTGTCCAAGAAACATGACATATACCTATCTGAAAAAATCTGAATAGACCATCTCTGAGACACATACTAATCAAAATGTCAAATGCCAAAGCCAGAGAATTCTGAGAGCAGCAAGAGAAAACCATTGCATAACATATAAGGGATACCCAATAAGATTAAGTGCTGATCTCTCATCAGAAACCAAGAAAGCAAGAAGACAGTGGTATGATATATTTAAGATACTGCAAGAAAAAAACTTCCAGCCAAGAATCTTATATCCAGCAAGATTGACTTTCAAAAATGAGGGCTTGTTTAGAATATTCACAGATAAACAGAAACTGAGAGAGTTTGTAACCAAGAGACCTGCTTTGTAGGAAATACTAAAGGATGTGCTACAGCCTGAAAAGAAAAGACAGGAGAGAGAGACCCGGAAGAGTCTAGAAATGAAGATTATATCAATAAATGTAACTAAAAGTGTCAAAAGAGTGGTGAAAATAAAATATGACAGATAAAACCCAAATATTCAGGAATAAACTTAACCAACAATGTAAAGCACTTGTATTCAGAAAACTAGAATTCATTGGTAATAGAAATTTAAAAAGGCCTAAATAATTGAAAGAACATTCCATGCTCAGGGATTGAAAGTCTAAATAACATTAAGATGTCAATTCTACTCAAATTGATATACAGATTCAGTACAACATCGATAAAAACATTACCAGCATTTTTAAAATAAATGGAAAACATGATTATCAAATTTATTTGGAAGGGTAAGTGGTCCCGAATAGCGAGAAACATCTTAAAAAGGAGAAGCAAAGTTGGAGGACTCTCATTTCTGGACTATAAGTCGTATTACATAGCTACAGTGGTAAAAAAAGAAAGTATGGTACTGGCATAAAGACAGTCACATAGACCAATGAAACCAAACTGATGCTTAAAAAACAGACCTTCACTTCTATGGTCAAGTGATTTTTGACTATCCTGTCAAACCCATCGGCTCAGGCAGAACAGTCCATTCAACAAATGGTGCTGAGAAAATTGGATGTCCATAGCAAAAGAAGGAAAGAGAACCCCTATGTCACACCCTATACAAAAATTAACTCAAAATGAGTCAAAAACCTAAATATAAAAGGAAGAACCATAAAGCTTCTAGAAGAAAATATAAGAAAATATCTTCAAGACCTAGTGGTAGGTGATGGATTCTTAAAGGAGATAAGAGGAGGAGTGAGATGAACTACCAATATTTAATGTATGTTTAAGTTTTAATTAGCTTTACTGTAAAAGTGTGGAAATATACAGAGTTGATGGTAACACATTATAGTGAGTAATAGCTGGTTTATAAATGGGGATGTGGCTGAAAATGATAGTCTAGGGATGTAAATTCCAATTGACAGAGAGCTAGAGAATAATCTAGGGATTAAATAGCAAAGTAAAGCAAGAGGTGGATGAGAATTTTGGTTGATGGTACAGATGCAAGAGTGTCCTTTTTGAGCTAGAGCAGATGTACATCAGTATTGCTGGGTGGTGGGAATGTGGAGAAGCATGGGAAAAATAAAATTGGAGTGACCTATGGAGTGTGGTTAAAAGTAATAATGTAATATTCTTGCATCTATGCCAAAGATGCACTGTGTTGATAATCAGGGTGTATGGTAATGTTTGTCAAACATATGCTGTGGAATTGGAAATAATTGAATGATATTATCTCATAATCTGTGACAAATATTCCATCACAGTGTGGTGTGGTGTGTTGGTAGAGGGGTGTTGTTTGGGAATTCTGCACATGTGTATGATTGCTTTGTAAGTTTACAACTTTTGTCATAAAAATATATTTAAAAAATAATAATAGGGTGCGTTGGGGGAAAAATACACCAAATGTAAGATAAGGACTATAATTAGTAGTAAGATTCTGACAATATTCTTTCATAATTTGTAAAAAATGTCTCATAACAATGCAAGGTGTTGGTGGAAGGCTGATGTATGGGACCCTTGTATGATGTTATGAAAGCTTGCTTTGTAAGTTCACAACTTTTAGCATACATTTTTAATTTATGTATATTCATTTATAAACTATATAAATAATAATGATAGGGTGGGTTGGGGGAAAATTCTTTGGTTAGTAGTAATATTTTGAGGATGCTCTTTAATCTTTTAGTTAAAAATGTTTCACAAGCAAGGTATTGGTTGTAGGGTGAGGTATGAGAGCCCTGTATAATGTTATGTATGTTTGTTTTGTAAGTTCACAACTATTACTATACACTTATTGTCTATGTATGTTCATGTATGAGTGATATATTTCAAAAATTTTAAGAAAACAACAAAAAAGAATGCTGGATTTTGTTGAATGCCTTTTCTGTGTCAATTGAGATGAGTAGGTGGTTTTTTCCCTTCAAGTTGTTAATGTGATGTATTACATTGATTGATTTTCTAATATTGAATCAGCCTTGCATACCAGGAATATATCCACCTTGGTCCTGATATATACATCTTTTGATATGCTGTTGGATTTGATTTGCATGTATTTTGTTGAGAATTTTTGCATCTATGTTCATTAGAGAGATTGACCTGTAATTTTCTTTTCTTGTAGTATTTATATCTGACTCTAGTATTAGGGTGATGTTGGCTTCATAAAATGTGTTGAGTAATTTTCCTTCCTCTTTAATGTTTTGAAAGAGTTTAAGCAGGATTGGTGTTAATTCTTTTGGAAATGCTTGGTAGAATTATGTGAAGCCATTTTGTCTTGGACATTTCTTTGATAAGAGATATTTGATGATGGATTTAATCTCTTTAAATGTATTGATTTATGTTTTGTACGTCTTTTAGCGTCAGTGTAGGTTGGTAGTGCATTTCTAGGAATTTGTCCATTTGAGCCATCTTGTCTAATTTGTTGGCATACGGTTTCTCATAATATCCTCTTATTATCCCTTTTATTTCTGTGGGGTAAGTCATAACTTCTCCTCTTTCATTTCTGATTGTGTTTGTTTGCATCTTGTCTGTCTTTTTCTTTGTTAAACTAGCTACGGGTTTGTCAAATTTATTGATCTTCTCAAAGAAACAGCTTTTGGTTTTGTTGGTTTTCTCTATAAATTTCTGTTCCCAATTTCATTTATTTGTGCTCTAATTTTTATTATTTCTTTCCTTCTGCTTGCTTTGGGATTGGTTTGCTGTTGTTTTTCCAGTTTCTCTAGTTGATCAGTTAAATCTTTGGGTTTAGCTCTTTCTTCTTTTTTAATATAGGTGTTTAGGGCTATGAATTTCCTTCACAAGACTACCTTTGCTATATCCCAAACGTTTTGGTAAGCTATGTTCTTGTTTTCATTTGTCTCAATATATTTACTGATTTCACTTTTTTCTTTGACCCACTGATTACTTAGGAGTGTGTTGTTCAGCCTCCACACATTTGCAAATTTACTTTTTTCCTGTCTATTATTGGCTTCCAGTTTCATTCCATTGTGATCTGAAAAAGTGCTTTGTATAATTTCAATCTTTTATATTTATTGAGATCTGCTCTGTGCCCTAACATGTGGTCCATCCTGGAGAAAGATCCATGGGCACTTGAGAAGAATGTATAACCTGCTGAGTTTGAATGCTTCATTCTGAATATGTCTGTTAGATCTACCTCATTTATCATATTGTTTAAGTTCTCTGTTTCCTTGTTGATCTTCTCTCTAGTTGTTCTATCTAATGATGTGAGTGGGGTGTTGAAGTCTCCAACAATTATTGCAAAGATGTCTATTTCTCCCTTCAGTTTTGCCAGAGTTTTTCTCATGTATTTTGGGACAATCTGTTTAGGTGCATAGATATTTATGACTGTTATATCTTCCTGATTGCTTTTCACATTTATTAATATCTAATGGCCTTCTTTATCTCTTATAACATTTTTTGCATTTAAAGTCTGTTTTGTCTAATGTTAGTATAACTACTCCTGCTCTTCTTTGTTACTATTTGTATGGAGTATCTTTTTCTTTTGATTTCAGCTGGTTTGTATCCCTGGCCTAAGGTGAGTTTCTTGTAAGCAGTGTATGGATGGGTCATGTTTTTTAATCCATTCTGTCAGCCTGTATCTTTTGTTTGGGAGGTTTAATACATTCACATTCAATGATATTGCTGTAAATGCAATATTTACTTCCACCATTTTATTCTTTGTTTTTCACATGTCATGTCTTATTTTTGTCTGTCTTTTTCTTATTTGGTTATCCTTTCTCTATTCTTTCTTCTATACTCTCCTCCAGACCTCTGTCTCTTAGTTTTTTATTTCAAGTTTGAAGCCTTCCTTTAATATTTAATAATCCTGCAAAGATGGATTCTTTTTTGCAAACTATCTTAGTTTCTGTTTGTGAATATTTTATACTCACTTACATATTTGAAGGACAATTTTGCTGGATAAAAAAATTCTCAGCTGATAGTTTTTTTTTTTTTTTCCCAGTATATCCTAATTGTATCATACCACTGTCTTCTCTCCTCCATGGTTTCTAAAGAGAATTTCATGCTAAGTCTTACTGGGCATCCCTTGTATGTGAAGGTTTGCATCTCCCTTGCTGCTCTGAAAATTTTCTCTTTACCTTTGACATTCTGAGTAGTATCTGCCTTGGAGTAGGTCTTTTTGGATTTATTCTGATTGGGGTACAGTGTACTTCTTTGGACATGGAGTTGGGAAATGACCAGCAATTTCCTCAAATAGTCTTTCTGCCCATTTCCCTTCTCTTCACCTTCTGGAAATCCCATGACATGTGTGTTGTTGCAATTCATGTTGTCATTCAACTCTCTGAGCCCCTGCTCAATTTTTTCCATTCTTTTCTCTCTCTGTTTTTATATCTATTCAATTTCAGCTGTTCTGTCTTCTGTATCACTTATTCTTTCATCATTTCAAGTCTGCTGTTGTATGCCTCTAATCATTTTTTTTTATTTTTATCTCACCTACTATGTCTTTCATCCCCATGAGCTCTGTTACTTTTCTGTTCAGGATTTCAAATTCTTCTTTGTGGTCACTCAATATCTTCTTTATGTTATTTATCTCTTTACCCATATGTCTTTCAACTCATAATTTGATTTTGGAAATTTGTGTTCATCTTGTTAATTAGTTCTCTCAAATCCTGCATCTCTTCTCAGGCTTTGGTATATTTCTTTTCTTGAGCCATGTCTTCCATTTTCTTAGTATGGCTCATAATTTTTTACTGATGTCTAGGCATCTGACTAGGATGTAGTTTACTCAGAGGCTCACTTTCTTTCTCTTTTGTTGGGATTTAGTGGCAGGAGATTGATTCTTGTTTTAACCCAAATTATTAGACTTGTCCCTGCTAGTTACTCAAAACTGGACTGTGGACCCAGTAATTGGTTGCACACTGACTTCCTAGGGCCTTGGGAAGGGAAGCTATAAAGGCCAGAAAAGCATTTCTTGCTTATTTTTAATTTTCTCACATACACTTCCTTTGTCTGCCAAAAGATGGTGCTCTTTTGCAGCTCTTGGTTCAGTGCATGGTAGGAGTGTTGTTTTTTTTTTTTCAACAAAGACTGGATCAAAGTGATAGAGCTTCCTTCCTGGAGGCTAAGAGACTTGTAATTTAAATTTTCTCAGAGACATTTCTCTAGCTTTCTCTGAAAGCTACCGCCCTCTTCCCAGTTAGGAAAAATATTATTCCCTTCTGGGTCCTCAACAACCAGTCCTAGTTAGTAAAGAAGGAGATTGTGAGGGTCATATAACTTTAGCCCCTTGCCAGCTCCCAAGGCAAACAGTGACATGCCACCCCCCTATCTTCAATTGTTCCTGGGATGCAGCAGACCAAATTTGTTAGTCAAAAACTAAGGCTGTGCCCCTCTCCCTCCCCTTTCCTGGGCATGTGCATCCTTCACAATCAGTCCCAGGTAGTAAAGAGGGAGATTCAATTCCTCCAGTCCTGTGTCAGCTCCCAGGGCACACCACAGTGTGGTCACACCTAGACTGGAAGGGTTGGTGTGACACAGTCAACCAAATTTGTGGGTCAGCCTTAGGCTGTGTCCCTCTCTCTCACCTTTACTGGGATGGTGGATCTCTGCAGCCCCCTTTGTCTGTAGCCACAGGTCCAGAGATCTGAAACTTCTAAGGCCTCTGGGCAGCTGCTGCTGGGCAGCTGCTTCTTTCAACTCACATTTCTGTTGTTGGGATTCTCCTCCTTTTTCCCTCTCTCCTCTGGGTAGTGTCCAGGCATTGCCTGGTGTTTAAACCCTAGAAGATCTTTTTTCAGGCTGTTTCTGCCTGTCCCCTAGCTATTTTTCTGGAGAAGAGAGTCCCATGTCTTTCTAGTCCACCATATTCCTTGAAGTCCACCAAGAGCATCTTGACACTGGTTTATTTCTCTAAGCTGTCTCTAAGATTCAAGGGTTAATCATAAATGTTTGAGTGATTCCTTTAACTATTACTAATGATAATATTTTTATTACCAGATCTTTGATTACTTCATTTTGTCTCCATTCTTGTTAGGAAGTCTAAGAAAAGATGATTATGCCTGTTAAATTTCTCTTAGTCTACATATTCTCCTTTCATCAAATTATCTATATACTACCTTATTTTTCTCCTCTATTGGTTACTTTACAAATTTTATCATCAATGAGGGCCCAGCCTTTATTATACCTGAAGGAGGAAGGCATTCCCCAAATAAAACAGAAGGAAATGAGTACATCAAGTTAAAATGCTGACATAGGATGGTTTAATTTTAAAAGCAGCATATATAAAAAACAGAGGGCTTGAGGGATTTATCTGGAGAGTGTCTTCAGGAGCAAAGTTACCATCTTCCTTTTTTGTTTTTGTTTTAGATGTCAAAGTAATCTCTCCATTTTCCTGCCCAATCCATGTTTATCACTACTTTTACCTTCAGGTCACCTTCACACACGTTTCCTAACATGGGGAATCTATTCCTTTCTTTGTTCAAGTCCATTCAGATTGGCTTCCTTAATCAATTTGTTCTAACAGTTGGGTCATTAACTTTTTTTTCTTATTTTGACAATTTTGCCCCTTCTGTCTTAATTCTAATTTAAAAGAAGGAAACATTTTTCACCAAGTTAAAATATTTAATAATGTATTTTTTTAATTTTCACCTACAAGTTCTAAAATTTTTTTATTACTAGAGGTAGTTTTGCACATTTTATAAATTATTTGTTCACAAAGTGACATCATGTACTTATTTCTAAACTACTATAAACATTTCTTCATCACATTTTCTTCACAGATAGGATGAATTTTGTGATTCCTGAAGGATCAAAGCCTTTTCTCTGAGACAGGAGTTAAGAAACAGAACATCAGGTCCTGAGTGCTTAGAAAAGTAAAGATTGACATAGAAGACAGCATGCGTATTTCTCCTAAACTGGCTTTTATGAATGGAAAGAATGGCATATCTAAATATTTCTAGGAAAAATAAAATATGCATTGGTGAATATTTGAACTCAGTTAAATACAGGTTCCTACAAGTAATACCATTTATCTGTGTCCTTTTAGGACTGAAGATTCTATGTCACCACGGTATCTTGTGTTTATTGGAATCCTATGTTGTTTTGGTTCTTTCCTATAATACTCTCTCAGTGTTTCTGGTCACTCAAGTTGTTCCTCATTTCATTAATCACTGGATATTTTCATGGAAATTTCTCTAGAATGGAAAATCTTTCCTCTCTGGCAAGGTGTTTTCTGAGTACATATCATGACCCTATTCTTTACATTTCAGGACAATGTTTGCTTGATTTTGTTTATGAGCATTCCTTTGATAATTTTCAACTCATTTCCTTCATTAGTATGTAATTCAATTTGTGATACTAGTGACAAAGTATACATTTCTTGATAAATATTGTATTCATTAGAACACTAAACCAATCTGACAGTCAACAGGTAATCTTAATTTTTCCATTAAAAATGGAAACTAATATTCCCAGCTATTAATATTTCCAGCTATTGTTAGTGGTGTTAAAAACCATCCCACACATACATCAATTGCCTTAAAGTACACTTTATGAATGACATAAATAACTGGTAAGTCCATGATGATGGTGAATTTGGAAAATTTCTTTGTTGGGTAAATTAAATTTTGACATGATATTTTTAACAATTTGCTTGTAGACAATGTATTGTGTTCAGCAGTTATGGAAGGTGCCTCCTAGAGCAGATGACTGTGCAGATACAATACATTTTCTATAAATCCAAGTTATTAAGTTATTATGAAGAATACCTCAGTTGTTCTTACTACCAAATCAAAGTCTGCAAAAATCAGGAGAAACTGATATAAATCTAGTAATGGATATTATTTAATTTCTCTGTTTACACTGAACTAAATGGCCTGTGTAGCTTGTTACCACTTTTTGGCATAAGAAAACTTGCTTATGGTTATATTCAATTCCATTTAGTCATAGTTTAAAGTGACTTTGTCCCCATGTGTCAATTTTCCCCCTGGTAATTGTATCCACAAACAGAAAAATGCATATATAATTTTCTACAATAGATAGATTAATGCAAGAAGCCCAAGCTCTAGCCCTGTTCTGCCTTTTTAGCATTTGGATATTTGGGATAATAACAGAAACCATGCATTTGTTTCTTCACATGACAATAAAGGAAAAAGTTGCTATCACTGTCTTTAAATGTCATATTTGAAGAAAACAGATCAAGGAGAGTACTCTTTAAAAAACTGAAATTTAATATGTAAAACTGATAACACCAGAGAATTTATAATTGGAGGCAAGCCTAAGTGCTGGACCCCCAGCCTCCACAGCAACCTCTATGTTGGCTTCTCTCTGAAGAATGTTCTCTGTGCTCAATGGATTTTCTCCCTGTGGCCATGTTTTCTCATATTCCCAATCATGAATTCATGTCAGCATGGTGACTAAAATAAAATTAGGTTGATAATATTTGCTTTTCATATTTTATATCTAAAATCACCCAACCTTGATGTATACATAACAAAATTGGCAAAAATCTTCTCTCTCTCTCTCTCTCTCTCTCTCTCTCTCTCTCTCTCTCTCTCTCTATATATATATATATATATATATATATATATATATATACTGCTGATCTGGTCCTAGTCAACTTTCATTATTTTTTTAGATTCCTGAGATACATTCACCTTAGTCCTATGTTGGGCATTCTTGCCTTTTGGATAATAAAATAGTTTCATTTTCAAAATATAGAATCATGTGACACATCATTCAGGAGTGTTTGTAATAAAACAATAGATTTTACATCTGTGCTTTGATTTTTAAGATTCCATTTTGTTTAAGGTAGTTAGAGGAATGTATTTTTAAAAGGTTCTCATGATTTGGAGGGTGAAGTGACATAAGGTTAAATATTAGATGACCAGAGAGATTTGATTGTACACTTTCCAAAGTTTTCAATCATTTTCTTCTTTTAGAATTTAAAACTATACTGTAAACCTTTATATAATATTGAATTTTAATAGTTATCATGGACTATAACTTATTAAAACCCAGGGATAGATAGGGGGCAAGATGGTGGCAGAGTAAGGAGCTCTAAGAGTCTCCTTATCCTACAGTGTAGTTAGTAATCAGCCAGAAATATCTAAATAACCAATTTGGGGAATCCTGGAGACCAGAATAGCATCTTGCAAAATCCTTGGAAGAACAGAAGCAGCTGACTGTCCATCTGAAGTGAAGCTTTAAGAGTACAGTACTCCAAGCCATTGAGGCCAGTACCCATCCTCCACTGGTAGTGCAAGCCAACTTGGGTGCTATTCCTGGGCTGGAGGTGTAAACACCATTTTGAAAAAATGGGAGAGGAAGAGATGGTTGGGCACTGATTTCATCTATGGATTAGCAGATTTGGCTGGCTAAAGTCCAATCCTAAGAACAGCTGAAGTTTGTAAATGTCCAAGTCAGAAAGAGGCTGGTAACCTCCATTTTATTTCTGCCCCCAGCATGAGGGGAAGCCAGGCTGATTCAAAATCACAGTGAAGTTAGGGACTGGCTTTTTTCCCCTACATTGGATTGCAGAACAGGCTTGGTCTCCAGCCCTACCTATGGCAGGGAGGAAGCTGGAGGGATCTGCACCAGCATCTCTCAGCAACTACAGGAAATTCTGGCCCACATGAACCTCATTATTGGGCACATCTGTAGCTCCATCACCATCTCTGACAGAGCAGGAGTGACAGTTCTCCCTCACCCTCTCAGGGCAACTGCAGCCACTTTCAGCCTGCAAAGTCTAGATTGTTGGACACATCTCTGACTTCATCATCACCCCTGACAGATAAAGATATTATGAAAAAAGAAATTTACAGACTCATTTCCCTAATGAATAGAGGGAAAAATCCTCAATAAAATACTTGCTAATCAAATCCAAAAACACATTAAAACAATTATTGATCATGATCAAACAGGTTTTATCCCAGGCATGCAATGGTGGTTCAACACAAGAAAATCCATCAGCATAATACATCACATTAATAAATCAAAGAAAAATCATATGAATGTCTCAATGCAGAAAAGGCATTTGACAAAATCCTGCATTCTTTCTTGATAAAAAGTATTCCAAGAGATAGGATTAGAAGGAAACATTCTGAGCATGATAATGGGTATATATGAAAAACCCACAGCTAACATTACACTGAATGGTGAAAGTCTGAAAGCTTTTATGATGAGATCAAGAACAAGACAAAGATGCCCACTGTCACCACTGTTCAATGTAGTGCTAGATGTTCTAGGTACAGCAATCAGGCAAGATAAAGAAACAAAATGCATCCAAATTGGAAAGTAAGAATTAAAACTTTCACTATTCACAGATGATATGACCCTACACCTAAAAAATCCTGAAAAATATACAAGAAGCTACCAGAGCTAGTAAACAATTTCAGCCAAGTGGCAGGATGCAAAATTAGTATGCAAAAATTAGTAGTGTTTCTATACACTACTAATGAGCAATCTTAGGAGGAAGTCAGGAAAAAAAAATTACATTTATAATAGTGACAAAAAAAAAATCAAATATTCAGGAATAAACCTAACCAAGGACATAAAGCACTTGCATTCTGCAAACTACAATGCATTGCTAAAAGAAATCAAAGAAGACCTAAATAAATGGAAGAACATTCAGTGTTCATGGATGGAAAGACTAAACATCATTAAGATGTCAATTATACCCAAATTGATACACAAATTCAATGTAATCCCAATAAAAATTCCAACAACCTTTTTTCAAGAAATGGAAAACACAATTATCAAATTTATTTGGAAGGGTAAGTGGCCTTGAATAGTCAGAAACATCTTAAAAAAAGAAGAATGAAATTGGAGGACTCTCACTTCCACAATTTAAATCATATTACCTAGCTACAGTGGTAAAAACAGCATGGTGCTGGCATAAAGACAGACATATAGACCAATGGAACCAAATTGACGTTTCAGAAACAGACCCTAACATCTACAGTCAAGTGATTCTTGACAAGATTGTCAAACCTACCCAGCTGGGGCAGGACTGTCTATTAAACAAATGTTACTGGGAGAATGGGATATCCATAATGAAAAGAAAGGGAAAGGAACACTACCTCACACTTTATACAAAAATTAACTCAAAATGGATCAAACACCTAAATAAAAAAGCAAGAAATAGGGAAGCAGATGTGGCTCAAGCAATTAGGCTCCCATCTATCATATTGGAGGTCCAGGGTTTGATTCCCAGGGCCTCCTGGTGAAAGACTAGCTGACCTCTGTGGTGAACTGGCCCTAGCAGAGAGCTGACCACACAGAGTGCTGGCCTGCACAGAGAGCTGGTACAGCAAGATGATGCAACAAAAAGAGACACAAAAGAGAGATAATAAGAGACACAGCAGACTAGGGAGCTAAGGTGGAATAAGAGATTGAGTTTCTCTCTCCCCTCTGGAAGGCTCCAGGATTGGTTCCCAGTGCTGCCTAAGGAGAAGACAAGCAGACACAGAAGAAAACACAGAAAGCAGCAAGTGAGTGCAAAACAATGAGGGGGAGAAATAAATAAATAAATAAACAAACAAATAAGTAAATAAATAAATAAATCTTCTTTTAAAAAGGGCAAGAAATATAAAAACCCTAGAAGAAAATATAGGGAAATGTCTTCAAGTCCTGGTGGTAGGTGGTGGTTTCTTAAACCTTACACCAAAGCATGAGGAACCTTACACCACAAAAGAAAAAAATGGATAAATGGGACCTCCATCCTACTTCAAACCACCACATTCTATGCTCTGGGCACAAAAAAGACATGTTTCTATATGCAAAATACATTCATTCAATCATGATATATCAAAAAGCCTTAGGTCATTTCAGAAATATGCTTAGTACAAAGTTAAATCAAAGTAAGTTATGGATGTAGTCAGTACTGGGCCTCAATTCCACTCTGTGGACCTGTGAAAGGTAGGAAACAAGTTTTCTGCTGCCAATAAACAATGGAGGGAGAGGAATAGGATAAACATTTGAATTTCTATAGAGAGAAGTTATAGGGTAAACAAGGGTCATGGGTCCCAAACAATTCCAAAATCTTGCAAGCCATGCTCAACTAAATTTCAAGGTCTAAGAGAAATCTATGGAATGATGTTTTCTCCTCTGGGACTGAAGAAGTGGCAGCCACACCCTTCCAAAATCTTGTGCAGTAGTCATGCTCTCTACAAACACCAGGGTGAAAACCTCATCCTCTGAGAACACTGGGATAGTGGCCAGACCCTCTACAACCCCCAGGAAATAAGTGTAACCCTCTCAGAGCAATGGGGTGGCAGCCAGAGTGTCTGAAATCCTGAGGGAACAGATACCAGTCCCTCAGAACAGTAGAGGAAACATTCTTCCTGAACAATGGGGCAGCAATCCAAGTGCTGAGGCAGACTCCCGTTTTACATACACAAGGTGGGGCCTGATATCTTGGTCTGAGATGACTTTAGTCCATATCTCAGCATCCATTGCTCTGCCCTTTAAGTGATTTTTCCTTCAATCATTCCCTTTTAATCCAGACTGGCTGAAGTTACATTCATATAGATATCACAAATAAACATCTAGTTTTGGCTGTAACACACAGAGGTCCAAACTATCAAGACTTTCCACAGATCCTTCCTAGATATCAGCACATCAAATGCTGACCTTATAAAACAGTGACAATTAGAATTCTCTGTGGACTTGCTTTACAGAAGTTCCGAATTTTCCAAACCATCAATTTTGGGCTTCTTTACCATCAGGTGTTCAGTTTTCAGCTTATCCCATTCCTCTCAAATATTACTATGAGCTTACAGGGAAACCAGGCTGCACTTTCCACATTAAGCTCGGAAATCACTTTATTTAAATAAACAAGTTCATCACACTCAAAGTCCACATTCTATCTAACATCGTCGATAGAGATGTTCTCTGTCAACATTTATGTCAAGTTCTCTGCCAATTTCAAACAAGGATCACCATTCCTCCAGTTTCTGATAATACAGTCATCATTTCCTCCAAAGACCTCATCAGATGTATCTTTAGAATCCATATTTCTACCAATGGTCTCTTCAATGCAGTCTGTCTTTTCTGTCCAGCAACCCACAATTTTTCCAGCATCTACCCATTACCCGATTCCAAATCTTTTTCCACATTTTTGGTGTTTGCAATAGCAGCACCCCAGTCTCCTGGTTCCATTCATTTTAGTTTCCTAGGATGCTTCAGCAAATACCATGAACTGGGTTGACTGAAACAATGGAAATGTATTAATTTATGGTTTTAAAGCTATGAAAATGTTCAAATCCAGGCATCATCAAGGCAACACTTTTTCCCCAAGACTGTGGTGTTCTGGGGCTGACTGCTGACAACACATGGTCCTTAATTTGTCACATGACAAGGCACATGGTGGCATCTCCTGGTCTCTTTCTTCTCTTTAAGATTTTATTGATTTCCATTTCTTACTTCATATGGCTTCTTCTCTCTCGGTCTGAATTTTATTCTCTTATAATGGACTCAAGTAATAGCATTAAGACCCATCCTGACTGAGGTGGGACACACTTTAGTCAAAGTAACCTCATCAAATGGCCCTACATAAAATGGTTTCATATGCAGAGGAATGGATTAGATTTAAGAACATGATTTTCTGAGGTACATATAGCTTTAAACCACTACAGCGGCTAAAGAAGAATAAGACAAACATTGAAGGTCACCCGAGGAAAAAATACCTGAAAGACAGAATATTGAACATTCTTCATCCTCAAGTGGTTAACTTGACCTTCTGCACAAATACAATGAGGACCTCTGGTTATTGATGCCTTAGTTCAAAGGGACACTGCAGAACTCTCTGTATTTTCAAACTAGGAGAAATTCTGTTTCCACCAAAGTCCATTATTTTTAGAAAGAATCCAAAATAAGTTCCTCCAAACCATGTTATGTGGAAAAGGATATGCCTTTTGTTTTTATTACTATACTCTGAATTCACATGAATTCCCTGGAGCATAATAATTATTAAGGACATATATAGTCTACTTAATTATTCTTTCAGTAAATATGCACTGAATTTCCAACACTGCTATAAGTGTTGCACATTGAGTAGAAGAAAACCATAAAATTTGTGTTCAAGAAGATTACATTTTATTGGGGTGGAAATTAGATATAAATAGTAAGAAAAGAAAAAGATTTCTTATAGGTAGTTGAACATGTTATAAAACAATATAAAATATATTATATATAGAAAGTATAAAAAATAAAATAAATATATAAAACAATATTAACAAGCAATTCTTTTTGCATCTTAAGAAAATAGAGGAATTCATATGTAGGTGAATTTTAGAGACTCACCCACTGTGACCAAATGACAGGTATACTCCAACATCACATCTCTGAACAGTTTTCTCTGGGATGAGCCCAGCAGGGCCCACTTTTCCTGGGTGAAGTCAAAATTTGACTTTTCAAGTTTACTAACTCCTAAAAATATCAGGTTCAAAGAGGGCCATCCCTACAAATGTCCAGAGTAGAAAGTTTGAAAGTACCACTGAGGAAGAGGTGACTGCTTACAGAAATCCCAAACTGAGTTTGAGTTTCAAGTCAGATCATTCTCAGTGCTGAATGGTCATCTGCATTTCACACGCAAAAACACAAATGCATACTGAATATTTAAAATTCTATTAAGGGGCTTTGTATGAAGATGGCAATGGGCTAAAATGCAGAGCTGAATGTTCTTACAAAAACAATGGAGAAAGAGTGAAAATTTGTTCAAGGGATTTGCTTTGGGTGTCAGCAGAGCAGAACAGTGCTACACACTCCCAGGAAGTTGAGGGACAGAGAGTAGAAGAAACAAATATGACAAATGTGAGTTACCAAGTCCCTGTGGTGGCCAAGAAGGGCTCCCCTCTCCCACCCCAAGAAATTAAGCTAGGGTAAAACACCTGGCTCACTACAGCCCACTGAGAGGGTACCAGACATCTTCCTCCCTCTCATCTATTTTAAGGGAAATGGGAGCAGAGGTCAGGGGGATTTACTTCAAGGGATTTCGCCAGCAGGGCCTGCTTTGAATTTCTAATCTGAATATTCAACACAGGAGCACAGGAAAGCTGAGAGTGAAACACCCCATGGAAAAGTACACTGACTAGCACCATCTGCTGGTGGTTCTGGAAATTACATGGACAAAAACTGTTCATGCTTTCTGTATCTAGTCCCTGGGAGAAAATCTGTGCCCCAACAGTGAGTCACTGGCTTGATTTTGAAAACTTAACTTGAGCAATTTTAAAGACTGGGGATAAGGTGAATTAAATATCAATGAAGAACTGTGAATAAAAATAAAGATACGATTGAGAAATTGGCCATCAGAGTAAATTCATCAACATATTCATATGCCTAGACATTACAAGCCATACTAGGAAAGGAAGAGGGACTAGGCAAAAGAACAAACCAAATATCCTGAAGAGATACAAGATTTAAGGCAATTAATCAGTGATAACCACACAACTCTTCTAAATCACTTCAAATAATTTAAAGAAAATATGACTAAAGAAATAAAGGATATTAAGAAGACACTTGGAGAGCATAAAGAACAATTTGAAAGCCTGCAAAGTGAAGTAACAGACCTTATGGGAATGAAAGCCATGATGGATGAGATTAAAAATACATTAGAGGCACATAAGAGCAGATTTGAATTGCGTGAAGACAGAATTAGTGTCTTCTAAGACACAACTTCTAAATTGGAAAGCACAGAAGAACAGAAACAGAAGAGAATGGAAAAAATGGAGCAGAGTCTCAGGGAATTAAATAACAATGTGAAACACACAGCATTCACATTATTGGTATCCCAGAAGGAGAAGAGAATGGAAAAGGGGCAGAAAGAATGTTTGTTTGTATGTATTTTGTTTACTATTATTATTATTGAAATAATGAAAATGCTTTAATAATGATTGAAGTGATGAATGCACAACTATGTGATTATATCAAATACCACTGATTGTACATTTTGGAAAAATTGTATGCTTTATTAATATATATCAATATAATTTATTTGTTTAAAAAATATACAAGTAAAGAAAATTACAGTTAATCTCTCTAATTAATATAGATGCAAAATATCTCAGCAAAATATCTCAATAAAATTCTTGCAAATCAACTTAAAGAGAGTATTAAAAGAATTATACATCATGATCAAGAGGGCATTATTCCTGGTATGCAAGGTAGTTCAACATAAGAAAATCACTTAACATACACTAAATTAAAAAATCAAAGGCAAAAATTATATGATCATCTTGATTGATACAGAAAAATTATTAGAAATATCCAGGATATTTCTAAATAAAAATACTTTGAAAGGTAGGTATAGGAGGAAAGTTTTTCAACATAATAAAGGGCATATATGAAAATCTCACAGCCAACATGTTACTGAATGGGGAGAGGTTGAAAGCATTCCTTCTAGAATCAGAAACAAGACAAGTGTGCCCACGGTAACCACTGTTATTCAATATTATGTTAGAAGTTCTAGCTAGAGTAATTAGGCAGAAGAAGAAATGAAAGGCATCCAAAGTTGAAGAGAGAATGTAAAACTCTCAATATTCATAGATGACATCTTACACAAGAAATTCTGAAGTGGTCACAAAAAAGATATTAGAACTAATAAATGAGTTCATCACAGTCACAGGATACAAGATGAACACGCAAAAATTGGTAGTGTTTCTATACACTAGTATTGAGCAATTTGAGGAGGAAATAAAAAATATAATCCATTTACAAAAGGAACAAAATGACCCAAATATCTAGGAATATCTAGGAATTACTTTAACCATGTATGTAAAGGCTCTGTATTCAGAAAACTACAAAATACTGCTAAAAGAAATCAAAGAAAATCTAAACAAATGGAAGGGCATTCTGGGCTTATGTATTGGAAAACTAAACATCATGAAGATGTCAATTCTACCCATACTGATTTATATAATTAATGCAATACCCAATGATATTCCAACAGCTTACATTATAGAAATAGAAAAATCAATTACCAAATTTAAGTGGAAGGGAAGGGGGTCCTGAATAGCCAAAAACATACTAAGAAGAGTGAAGTTGGAAGACTCACACTTCCTGACCTTGAAGTATATTATAAATGTACAGCAGTCAAAATAGCATAGTATTGACATAAAGATAGACACATTGATTGATCAGTGGAATTAAATTGAGAGTTCAGACAAAGACCCTCATGTCTGTGTTCAAGTGATTTATGATAAGCTTACCAAATCCTCTTTTCTGGGAAAGAACAGTTTGTTCAACAAATGTTGCTGTGAGAACTGGATACCCATAACCAAAAGAATGAAACAGAACACCTATATCACTCTGTATACAAAATTCAACTCAAAATAAATCAAAGACCTAAACATAAAAGTCAATACTATAAAACTCCTTGAATATAATATAGGGTAACAGCTATAAGACTTTGTAGTAGGTGTGGGTGTCTTAAGCCTTACACCCAAAGCATAAGCAACAAAAGAAAAAAATGATAAATTGTATTTCCTCAAAATTAAACACTTATGAACCTCAAAGATCTTTGTGAAGAGGGTAAAAAAGGCAACCTATTCCATGGATGAAAGTATTTGGAAGTTGTACATTTGACTAGGGTCTAATATCCATGATAAATAAAAAGATCCTACAACTCAAAATAAAAAGACAAGTGACCAGATTAAAAATGGGCAAATTGATGAATAGTTAAAAAGAATTGTGGCTTATGCACACAGTGGAATATAATGCACTGGTAAGAAGAAATGAAGTCTTGAAGTGTATGACAACATAGATGAACCTCAAGGATGTTATGTTGAGTGAAGCCAGACACAAAAAGACAAATACTGTATAATTGCACTATTATGAAAAATATATTGTGTAAACTCATGGAGTTAATAATTAGAATATACATCACCAGGAAACAAGAGGGTAGAGAATAGAAAGCTGAGGTTTATTCTGTGCAGAATTGGGGAAAATGTTTCTAAATCTTTGGAAATGAATAGAAATGGTGAAAGCATATAATGATGTTTGTAACTAGCAGTGCTATTGTATGGGTATGATAGTGGTTGAATGGGACAGTCTAAAGTAATGTATGTTACTAGAAGGAAAGCTAAAAACTATTACACGGTATGGTATATGACAGTAAAACCTCATATTAAACATGAATATGGGTGTTATTGCATATATAAAACTGTTTTTACAAAATATAAATACAAATATGCTAGAGAGAAGGAAAAAGAATAGTAGCTATGTATGCAAGGGAAGCACACAGAGATTGAGAGTTGATGAGTTTTATTTGTTTTTTGTTTATTATTATCATTATTGGAATAATGAAATTGCTCTAAGAATGAGTGAAGGGATGAATGCAAAAATATGTGATTACACCAAATACCATTGATTGTACACTTTGGAAGGATTTATGCTTTATTAATAAGTACCAATAAAATTGATTTATTTAAAAAATGGGCAAAAGACCTGAATAAACATTTTTCTAAGGAAGAAGTACAAATGATGTAAAACATGAAAAAAATGTTCAACATCACTGGTTATTAGGGAAATGCAAATCAATGTACAGTGAGCTATCATTTCACACCCACTAGAATGACCAGTATTAAAAAAACAAAATGGCATTTGTTGGAAAGGGTGCAGAGAGATAGGGACTCTTATTCACACTTCATGGGAATATAGAATGGTACAGATCATGTGGAAACTGGTTTTTCCAATGGAAGTTAGGTATAGATCTGCCATATGACCAGCAATACCACTACTAGACACATACCTAGAAGATGTGAGAGTAAGTACATGAGAAGACATCTGCACACTGATGTTTGTAGCAACATTATTCACAATTGCCAAAAGATGGACACATCCCAGGTGTCCATCAAGTGACAAATGGATAATCTGTGGTATATACTCATGACGGAATATTATTCAACTGTAAGAAGAATTGAAGTCCTGAAATATATGATAATATGGATGATCCTGGAGAACATTTTGTTGAGTGAAGCAAGCCAAGAACAAAGGGCAAATATTTTATGATTTTGCTATTATGAAGCAAATACAATGAACAAACTCCTGGAATTAATAGCTAGAATATAAGTCATCAGAGAAGAGTATGTACTTAGAAAATGGAAACCCAAAGTTTGATCATTGCAGACTTGGTAGAAAGTTCTAAGTGTTTGGAGATGAATACAAATGGTGAAAGCACATGATAGGATTTGTAATTAGTAGTACTAAAACATGAATAGGAGAATGGTTTGTTTGTTTTTCTTTTTCTTTTTTTTTGAGTAATGAAAGTGCTCTAATATTGGTTTAAATGATGAATACACAGCTCTGTGATTGTAAAAAATGTCATTGTATACTTTAGATACATTGTATGGTTTATAATAAAAATAAATAGTGTGGGTTGGGGAAAAAAACAAATATAACATATGGATTAGAGTTAGTAGTAATACTTTGATGATGCTCTTTCATAATTTGTTACAAATATTTCACAATATTGCAAGGTATTGGTGGTGGGGTGATGCATGGGAGCACTGCATGAGGTTAACCAAGTTTGTTTTGCAATTTCACAACTTTTACTATAAAAAATCTATTATGGTAGAATATCACATAATATGGATTATGATATTACCTTGAAATTTTGTAATAAATTGGTGATTATAATTTCCAAATCGTGTTATAAAATTTGCACTTGAGCACTCATAAGTAAAACACACTTTTCTGCCAATTTCAAGTAAATTTACACTCATAACAAGGCATGCATATCTATAATTTGCCACATTTACATCATAACTATGGTTAGGTGATTTCCCCAGATGGCTTCCTATCTCTTCTATGAAATCATTTTGCAAGCTTTTATGAGTTTTTAAAGAGCCAATGGGCTTATGTGTAAAATGCTTCTTATCTAAATATAAGTCATATGTCTATTATTCATTAAAATGGTAGAGAACATTCCAGAAAGCCCAGCATTCCACAGAACCAAACAGGTATCATGCAGAACTTAGAATCAGTGTGTGCTGCCTCACTCAACCCTGTATAATTCAGGTGTTCATCAAAATGTATAGACAGTTCAGCAGGACTTACCACAGACACCTGAGGCTGCTGTACTCTAGGATAATCCTAGCCTGACCATTCCAGCGTTATGAGTCCTTCCAATCTCAACTTGGGACCTCCATATAACCATGTTCATTGTATCTCTTGGATATTCACCACCTCTTGATCCATTCTGGTCTCTCCAATTTTACTTCACAGGGAGATGAATTTTACTCTATACCCTATAATCCTTTTCCTGAATGCACTCCAAAATTAAAGAAACAATACTTCTTATAATTACTTCCATTTATAATGTTTGAACAAAACTTGTCTACAAAATTGGAAATAGGGCAATTGGGGCAAAGTGGGTATGGAGAATTTTAGTTATCTTTTTATAAAAGTTTTAAAAATGTGCAAATATATACCAATAATTTAAGAAATTAGAAATTGGGTGAAATAAGTTATTCCTCTGTTCCTTCTATTAGCTAATCTTCACTTTTTCTCCTCTCAACAATGCACAGCCCTGCATGCTAACATTTGAAACACAGCATTTATTGAATTAATCTGCTAAAATGTCAGCCTCCATACTGACTATAAACTTCTGCTCTTACTCATCTCTATCACCAAAGTCCACTGCATGCCAAAGTCAATTGCAGGCATTAACATGATTGAGTGCTTTATTTCTCCATCGAGGAAATGGCTGGATGAGAAAAAAACCTCTTATCTCTCCAGTAAATACAGAGACTTAATGGAATCTGGAATAAATCAGTGTAATGTTGGAAAGGCGATTACATATTGATCAACCCCGAACATATCCCTCACCATTCTAGAGGCCTGGATAAACTGAACTGCAGCTCAGACCTTTGAGTATCTCCTAAATGAGCTTAGAATATCTATTCCAATAGGACAAACCTGTCCATCTTCTGACAACACATAGGCAATTCCAGTAGAAAGAAAAATTCCCTCCTCATCAGTGTTTGCATTGTCAATGGTGCAACTGACAACTGTCTCCCTCTGGGTTTTCACTCTCAACCAGTTAAGCAGTAGGTGAACAAAGTTGAGAATGGAGAAAGAAGCTATGAGATACTGGTCTCATCCTCAATTTTCAGACTCACCTGTCATGAATCCCAACCCTTCACCTGGTAATAACCCCAGGCCAATCAAGAGGAACATGAAGTGTGCTACATGAGGAATAGGGTGAGGACCCTCCCTTCCCAGGGTCAAGAATAAGAAGGACTTAGCTACTCTGCATGAATAAGGAGATATGAATACCTTCATTGTACAGATAAGAACATTAAAGTCATTGAGTTTTATACATTTATGAGCCCATGGTGTTCAGAGGTTTTCAATTCCCTTATTGATTCTAAAATATTATGTTTCCACCTCCAGAGAAACCACTCAGATTTCTCAGATATGAGTATTCCTGCCTTATGTAACTTCCATCCCAGCCCACTGGACTCTAATTACCTTCCTGCTTTATCCTATACCTGTCCTTTGGAGATACACTTGCCCTAAATCAACTTGGATCTTCCACATGGGATGTCATACTATGATTATCATAACTCTGTGTTCTAGATTTTGTCCACTGAAATTGGCTAACCACCCTGAATAGTAAAGAGGTTGATCAATTCCAGGACTTTTTTCATTTTAAGAGACCAATGGCTCTCATTATGCAAATCTGGTCCTAAAAATCCTCTGTGTCAGAAAATATTAGAAGTACTTGGGTTATAATGTCTCACAATCCCCAGAGATTAGGAGGACCAAATAATGTAGAATGAAGAATATGGGAGAAAAGCAATTTTCACAATATGATATTTTAGTAAAGTAGCATCTAAAATCTTATCCTATATTAATCATCCTCAGCTGTAACATCCCTGCATTTCATAATTTATAAATGTAAAGGGTCATCTACAATGTAAATTCTCCCCTACAACACTGTTAATAAGTACATGCATTTCATGGACAAATGATGACATTGGCAGAAATGAAAGACAGATTAACTTACCCACTAGTGCCAAAGCCCAGAAAAACAATGGTTGTCTTAAATGTTTTTGGATATTTACATATTTGATTATTTAATCCTCACAATAACCTGCTGATTAAGGCTATTTACCTATTTAACAAATTGAATAAACAGAGGTTCAGAAATCTTTAGTAATGTTAAAAATTACATGGGTAGAAAAACACTGCCAGAGTTTTTCTGCCTGTCTCCCCAGGTCAGATTTCTTAAGGCTTACATCTAGGTTTTACCTGCATTGCCACCCATCATTTTGATAATCAGAGAGTCTCCACCCCATTGTCAAAATCTCCTCTTCATATATCTTTTTTACAAAATTATGTCCCCTTTGCAAGTTCTCCTACCATACAGAAAGTTTCATGGAATTAAATTCACTATCCAAATATCAGCTTCTAACTCACCTGATGTTTGTTGTCCAGAATAATCCACATAAATTCATTTCAACAGAATCATACTGAGAATATTTCTCATGTCCTTCTGAGCATTTACCACATCTTTCTCATGTAAGAGTGACTCCAATTACCTGCCTGTCCTTGACCACATGGACATAGAACCTGACTAAATTGTTGATTCAGATCTAAATACAGAATTCCTTTCTTTTAGGTGACATATGTAATTTATTATTATACATTTATTTGTTTATTTGTCTTTCCTACTGTTATAATTGCATAAAACTCTTAAAGATTTTAGGCAAGTTTCTCTTTGAAAAGTACTAATGAATTATGACTCCAGAGAAAATGTATGTCCACAGTAACCTAACCTAACCTCAGACAGCCTGGGCCTAAATGGCTGCAGTCAAATACAACAATGACATTCTGATTAACAAAATCATTTACAAAATAAATAAGGACTGTTTCCAAGTGGTTAAAATTTTCTTCCATATTCACAACTCGAACAGACCAAAAATGCAAGGAAAGCAAGACTTATTGATCATGCTTTCACCACATTCCAGTACTCAAAGCATGTTTCTTGCACTAGAAAAAGGACTGTTTTCATGAAGGACTCTCTTTTTATACAGCTGATAATGTCATTAGTCCTGTAATCTAGAAGACACAACCTGATTAATTTAGATGACAGTGAAGATACATCTAATAAGAGCATGGCTTCTTTAACATAATCTTTACCCTCAAATTAGATAAATCATATAGATGAAATTAAGTAAATTAATATCTAGTTTGGGAAAGTTAAATACTTACTTTGTCTTGCACATGCACAGAGTTAAAAAAAAAGCTAAAAACTCTAGATAGGTTTTTATTGAAATTGAGTTCCAATGTTTTTCTCATTAAAATGTATAAATGATTATTTCTGGATAGCTGCAAAGATTTGTCTCCATGGAAAAGCACATGTGATTAGGGAGGGGATCCTTATTCACTCAGCATGGTTGTGATGCTCCAAATCCATTTAGAACTACTCAACAGCACTGAAGGAGTAACCTTGCTAGTCAGGCCCTCAGTGGACACAGAAGCTGGCAAGTGAGCACAGAAGCTGAGAGGAGCTCAACCTCCTCTAGGGAGCCTCCAGCCAAACTTTAGGTTGATTTGATGCAAGTTTTGATTGTGAAGCCCATGTGACAGGGTGGCCCAGTGGCCACAAGTCAAAGGTGGACAGGCAGAAAAGGCTTCCTGTTCTCAGGTCTCCTCATAGACATCTGTGTGCACTCAATAAGTAAATGGAAGTGGACTTTTACAAAGCCTTGTAGATTTACCCCTGCCTTTTCTGACTTCCTCCTGAACCAGTGGGGGATGTTTTTTGTCAGAATGGAACACTATTTTAAAAAACCACTGAACCAGTGACCTTCATACAGAAGCCAGGCACTAAGAGCCATACTGGCAAAAGTAAGCAACTTGAGATCTAGAGCTGTTGGAGGGCAGCTTTTCCTGAGGAAGAGCCACCCCAGGAGTCCTCAGGCCACCTCACTCACTCCCTTCCCCTGGCCCAACATTCAGTGCTGGGACACCTGCTTTCTGCCAGAAATGACCATAACCCCTTCCCATGGGGAATCAAGTCCAATGGGTCCCTGCTGTACCACCCAGCAGAGCCTGAGCAGGGGAACCCCAGGGCTGGTGTGTTAGTACCTTGGCCAGCTGGGCTTTCTGCTTGGTCCAGGATTCTCAGTGTAAAGGGAGGATTCCCTGTCAGAGACTCAGTGAGAAGAACTCTTTCTCTAAATGACAGCCTCTGCTTGGTGACTCTCACTGCACCCTCAGCCAGTGGAAGCCCAAATATGCAACAAAAATCCATCCTCTACCATATCAGATTGCACTAGCTTTAGTACATGTATCTACATGATGTTTGCTCTAAGAAGCCTCCCAGCTGTGTAGGTGAAACTCCTGAGATACCAATGTCTTCCTCCATTTCCTAACCTAGCTTTGGGACCTGGAACTTCTGTCTTTGAGGGGGAAAGAACAGCTGTACCTGTGATTCATTAACAAATCTCATCCATAGGTGACTGTGCCATGTCACCAAGGGAACTGTTGGGAGCCAGGGTTGGTGCTCTGCCCTTCAACTGTCCTGAAGAGGCCACCATGGATGACTGGATGGCACCTGGAGTCCTGGGAAAGTGGGGGATAACTGAGAAATGTCCACAACAGAAAACTGAGAATTGCCCCTCAATTGATCACTACTTCCCCATTCTAGATTAAGAATGTGGGAAGGGATGATGTTCAAAATCCTTAACAAGGCAGAGGTTGGAAGCTGGGGCAGTTCCCTGGAGCCTCAGGAGAGGGCCAGGGGTTTACCCTTTAGGTCCATCTCATGGAGAAGCCCAGAGAGGACCCTTGGGTGAACTCAGGACAGGAACTCAACCACCTGGACCGGAAGAGATGCCGTGTTAAATTGGTAATGCTGTGACCTGCATGCCAGTGGGCCATTAGTCTTAGTGATCACCTCCTTCCCCCACCCCTGACATGTCACATATTTCAACTCTCTCCAACACTTAGGTTCCTATCTTCTGGGCACAACCCCAGTGAAAGGTTTAGGACAAACCACCACCATCCCAGGAGCTGTGAGCACTAAGGCCTTGAGGCTGAGTGTCTCTTTTAGGATATGCCAGTAACTGCATGACTGAGTGTGTAAACTGAACTCCACAGACAATGGACCTGGGAAACACAACATCACCTTGGCCAGTGAGGAAAAGCATGAGTTTTTCTTCCATGGTAAGGAAAAAGGACACAGATCCAGACACCAGAGTTCACTGTGAATCATCAGTGCCCAGTCAGAGAGAAGTGGCCACCAAGGACCTGACAGAGAGCCTGGCAGCCTTCTGGAGAATTATTGGGGTAAAAAAATTGTGCAAGTAATTGGAGGGATGCTATAAATCCCAGTTCACAGGGAGGAGTAAAGTTTATGAGATGATGTCAGTTGTGGCTTTGGAAGATGCATCACAAATATTCCCCCAGAATGAATGTAGCAGGAAAAGGAATTCTGAGGTGGAGACCAAGATCCCAGAAGGATTCAAATCTAAGAGAAAGGATGGACCATGAGACACCTAGAATGAGACTGAGGATGCACAGTACTTCCTGCCCTTAGGTCATTTGCTAATAATCTTCCTCTGGCCTTTTTCTTTACACATTGTAAGTTTTTGTATTTTTATATTATTCCATATCCCCTTCCCCACTTACTGCTGATGCAATACCAGAGTACCTCTTGAAAGCTATGAGTTCCTAACTGGTGGTTGTAGAAAGTTCTGCACCAGAAGCAGAACATATTCCCTTTTCCTTCAAAGCTGTAAAGAGGAAGTCAATTTTCTAAGTCAAGAAATGGTCCTTGTTAATGTGATTTTTGCAGATATCTACATATCAATTACCAATTTATCATTGAAAACATAAACAATATAAACGTACCCATGTTTTAGAGGATGTTGCTATGCCCTGTGAAAACCCATTCAAACTTAAATTCCAGGAGTTCTGATGGCCTCTCAGCTATGCACTGCACTGGCACATGGTAGATGCTCCATAAATATCCAGAGGATGAGGGAGCAAAACAGTATACATTTTCCTGCCCCAGACCTCCCTGGGCCCTCATTGCAACTCAACTTCTGGCTTGAGTACAAAGTGCTGCCTTGTTCTCTGTAGGCAACAGGTGGGTCTCTTCTTCCTGCTAACACTATTCTCCTGATGGGGAGGGGTACAGCCTAGTACACATCCACATGCAGCTAAGCACCCATGACTGAGGTTACAAGAAGATGTCTGAACCAGTTTCTCACAAAACTTCATTGTCTTGACTATTGATTGTGGGGTGGGGGCAGGCAGGGATGGGACAAGAATGACCTAGAAGTGGTGGTAGTGGAGATGGAGTCTCCCAAAAAGCTGTCTCTGAGATCCCAGCCTCTTTTCTCCCCCAGGTGCCTTGAGAACCATCCACAACTCTTTTTGACACTCTTGCCGATACAGGGGGAGGCCCTTAGGATCAGCTCTCTAGTGGGAGCCATCAGATGTGTGGGACAAAAGTTTCAGCCTTTCCTTTCCTTTCCTCATTCAGATGCCCCACTCACATTCTCCACAGATCAATAAAGACAGGAGCCCTTTTACCTGAACCAAAGTCCACTCCCCTTATCATTGGTTATCAGGGCCTTGCCTGGCTGACACCACATAGAGTTCTTCTCCCCAGATTAGAACCAGAATATTGCATTGACCTTCAGCCCATAAGCAAAAGAGATGAGATGATGGCTCCAAGGCTGCAGATGAACATCTGGGCAGATGACCACCAACCCAGCACTCTCTTTCCCACCCTGCCATCCATGAGCAGGCTGTGAGCATGAGCCAACCAGGCTTCCAACCTTCAAGAAAACCAGCTCCTGCCAAGGATCTGTCCACTCTCATGCCCCATCCAACAGCTCAGCCCTCCTTAAATCAAGCACACTCAGAGTGGTAAGTGCTGTGGGGCTGCCCAAGAAAGATCAGAATATTTGCCCAGCCTTCATTTCACTGCCTTGTGATATCTGTCTTATCCTTGGGTGTCTATTGGTAAATAGCCAAAGTCTTCTGTAGTGTGGGTTTAAACAATTCCATTCCTGCAGCTTTGAAAAAGGCTCTCCCAGTTTTCCTAAGGTGAGAGCTTTGGGATGTTGGGAAACAATAAGAAAACATCTGATTCTCCCAAGCATCTCTGTGCAAATGAGCTGGGTTGGGGGCTGTTTCTGGAATGTGCCTGATGCCTGGTTACCAGAGTTCCAAGTTCTGTTGGGTTATATTTCCAAGGAGTGAGGTTACTTCTTGGGGTCCCATTACCTGTCCTACTTCCTTGGATAAAATCACTCCTAAATCTGATGCCTCTTCAGCCTCCTCTCTTATGTTATCAATTTAACTCTAAAGTTATGCACCATCCTCCATGCAGTGCCTGGGAAAGACCTGGGAAATTCAGGATCCCAGCATTGAGGAGATAAGGCTGGCTTCAGACCTATCTCCTTTTCCTGCCATATCTGGGAACCTGGACAAATCACTATGACTCTTGCATCTCCTGAGTCTCCTCTCCAGAAAAATAAGGATCATTCCAGCTTCCACACCCTAGGGAATTTAGCAGATGTATATGGAATAATATCTATAAAACTCATGAGCTAATGAGACAGATCACTAATACATGAACTTTAATGGATGGAAGAATTACATGAAGGAATGGGAAGCAGCAGGGATTTCAACTCAAAACAGACCTGGCTCTTGATTATGTGATCATGGAAAACTAAATAATCTTCTTGGTTTCATTTCCCAGACCCCAACATAATGGCCTTGAAGTTCAATGAAAATCAGATATCACCATCTGAATCAAAACCCTTTAATGGCTACCCATTTTATTTAGAGTCAGATTAAGTGCCTCCTTTTAGTTTATGTTGTGGAAAGCCTCCAAATAGCTTCTAAGGATTTCTGCCATCTGGTATACATGTTCTTGTCTAATCTCTTCCTCTTAGGTGTGAACTGGACTTAGTGACACTCTTCTTATCAATAGAATATGGTCAAAGTGATGATATATCATTTCCAAAATTGATAAACAAAACACTTGTGGTTTCTGTCTTGCTAAATCTGTCTTTAGTTATTTCTCTATCTTTATCTCTATCCCTCTATATTCTCTACCTTTATCATTTATATCACTCTTGAGAAACAGTCTATGATGTTCAGGCACCCATATGAACTGAGGTAGGGTCCAGATAAAAGACAGAAAAGAATTCAAGTCCTCAGTCCAAACTGCCAGAAACACATGAGTGACTTTGGAAGCAGATCCTTCCAAAGTCAAACCTCAGTTGGGACTACTTTTCAGTCTGGGAGAGATATTGAAGCAAAATCACACAGCTTAGACTTGCCTGAATTTTTTGTTCACAGAAACTGTGCAATAACAAATATTTGTTGTTGTAAGTCAATAAATTTAGTGGTGGTGTTGTCACGTAATAATATATAACTAATATAATCTACCAGACCCAAGGATCTGTCTGTCCTCTACTTCCCCCTCCCTACCTCTCCTCCCAAGCTCCCTCAATCTACACTGGCCTCCTTTCTAACATCCTCTAGGGTCAAACTCACTTCAGTCTCAGAGTCTGCAAACTTGGGCCTTCTGGTACACTGTTCACATACTCGTGCAGGGCTGGCTCCTGTTTCTCATTCTGGTTGCAACAGAAATGCCACCTCAGTGGCTCCTTTCAGATCTACCCACGTAGTGTCTCCCAGCATTCCCTCTTGCAGCACCCTGCTTGGTTTTCATTATTGCACTTGCTCTTCTCTTTCACATGTATATGTTTACTAATTTCTGCCATCTCTACCTGCATACTCTGAGCTCCTGGAAAGCAGGGAGAAAACTGATCATTTCACCACTGGACCCAGGGCCTAACTGAGCACCTGGCAGTGGGTGAGTGCTCAGGGCATAGTTGCTATGTGAATAAATAAGATGATCACTGAGCACTTCTACAAGACTCACACCATCTTAGATTTCATAAATGAATGCCAAACTCCCAACAAAATTAAAAATCAATAAAATCTATCTGACAATAGAAGCTATGACCAGCTACAGAGTGGGAAAATATATTGACAATGGTATCACCTAGAAAGTAATAGTATCCAGAAGAATAAGAAAATAAAATATCTACCAATGCAAAGCCAAAAATAAAATCACCAACAAATATAGACAAAAAGAATATGACCAGGCAATTCATGGATTAGTAAAATCATGTGGTAAACAATTTTATAAACTGCATCATAAACAATAAATAAAATGCAAATACCCAATACAGTTTCACATATTAAAAAATTCCTTAAATCAAACTACCCAGTGGGACCACAATATGTAAAAATGGAAACATTCCAACAGTGTCAGTGGGGGTGCTCTTTGTCTAACCACTTGGAGGACATGATGTCACTTTGATGACATTTGAAAATATCCCAAAACAATGACACAGCCCTTCCATTCTTCATGTTCTCTTCATATCAATAAGTGTATGTCCCCCAAAATAGCCACAACACTATAACTAATGGAAGGAATATGCTGGAAAGAACACAAATATCAACCAAAGGAGAAGGGATTTAATAAGAAATCCACAGGGGTAAAGAGCAGTGAAACTGAATGAACTAGGTTAAAGTGTATGTGTCCAAAAGGAGTCTTTCAAGGAATTATTTGAGTCAAAAGGCAAAGTGCGGAAAGATGTAGACAGTATATTGACATATGCACATGTTTTGTGAACTTGTATAAAATATATATTGCTAAAATACACACAGATTTCTACTGAAATTTTGTAAGTGATTGGAAATGGCAAAAGGACCAAAGGTGATTGGATCCACTTGATTTGATTAGATAGAGTGTCCAATCACATAAGGTTTCATCACCATAATTGCCTGCCAGGAAAGGAAACATCCCTCACATACCCTTCCTCACTGATCCTGGAAGCTGCATTGCTTCCAGCAGAGTTTGCCCAGCATCCACCAACCTGACATCTGCTAGTAGACAGCACAATCACAGGAGGACTTCTGGTTGGTTTCCATTCTGGACCTCAATTTATCCCTGAGAAATACCATCGTGGGAGAAATATATAGCAGTGTGGCAATAGGTGTTGGATTAAGGAGTCTTTAATTTATAATAGTATTTATTGGACATTGATGCAAAAATTATGTGATTCTAAATGCTAAGTAATACTTGAAGATTCAAATTTCCAAGGAAATTTGGGTGGGACTATAAATGAGCAGTGATGGAAGACTGGTTTTGCCAAAGACATTTAAAAAATAAATAATGATTTGTTCACTCTCAGTTCAAATATATTCATATCACATTTATTAGAAACCAATGAAAAAATAAGTTGTTGTGGGTAAAGCAATAATTATACCATTCTATACCTCCTACTTTGAAGTTCCCAATCTAATGGCAGAGAAAATAATTTTTCAAAGTTAATTGGTTATTGGTAAATGCCTTCTCTCATGCCAAATGTACCATTTGAATTTTGAAGAGAAAAATATACTTTAATCTATGGATGCCATAAGACTAAAAGTAGCATCTCAGTGTCTCTTATTCATTGTACTTCTGGATAAATGTTGTCTTTCCTTTTCTTAATACTGTCTATTGAGATAGACTTTCACAGAGTCTGCTAAAAGCAGGCACTCAAGGGTCCTATTCTAAATTCACTATAAGTTGCATGTATTTATTAACCCAGGATCCTATTCAAAGGGAAGGTAATCATGGCAGAAGAGGGTCAATGTCTCAGAAAGAGCCATCACTTTGTGAAAACAGAACAGGTGTGGAATTAACTCCTCATCCCATTTGGAAAGAAGTTGCATGAGGGAATTTTTCTTTATCTACATGAAATATTTTTTCTCATCTTGTGCTTTGGGAAATACAACAATTAATACCTGAGAATGTTGGAAATGAAACCCCATGGAGATTAGGCAGATAGCAGGTCTTTTGGGGCATTACTCTTAACTTAAGTTCCACAGACTCTGTAAGCCCAGAACACGAAGACATGACAGAAGTGACCAGGAGGGCAAGGGGTTTCCCAACCAGGAGAGAAGGATGCCAGTGTAAGTGGAGTCTTGGCTCTCTCAGGAACCAGGGGGAGCTGCATGGACCA
Source organism: Cabassous unicinctus (assembly GCA_029593785.1). Classification (NCBI taxonomy): domain Eukaryota; kingdom Metazoa; phylum Chordata; class Mammalia; order Cingulata; family Chlamyphoridae; genus Cabassous; species Cabassous unicinctus. Next base: position 9,405 of record JAQZBX010007886.1, on the reverse strand, counting down.
CAGACTGTGGGCTTGAACTTGGAAAGATGTCTGTCTGTAACCAATGATTCTCTGCCTATCCAAGACTGTCCTTGTTTGTGATGCACCAGGCAGACATGATGATTCAGAGCCTCTGAGGGGCAACTTCATTCCATATTGTCCTGTCCATACAAGTGATTGTCCCATAGTGAAACTGCCTATTAATTTGTTTTACCTCCATAATGGCCCAATGTTCTGCCCTGTTTCCTTAACAATGCCACACTTGTTTTTCTCCTAAACTTAACAATGCCCTATTTAGAAACCAACCAATCAAGGTAGAGTAGCTGTGGTCAGTAGCTGACTGCAAAATTTAGTTAACCAGATAATATTTTCCTATTCCTAGTGCAGTCTCAGTTTAGTAGTAGAATGAACTTCCTTGAATTTTAGCTCATTATAATAGTAATTTGTATGCCTCTGGGTGGGATTTAGATTCCATTTTCTCTTCATACATGATGTATGATCAAGAATGTAACTTTCTCTGTTAAACATGTAATGCTATAGAGCATTCACAAGATGCAGCCCCTCCCACCTGTCAGTCTCCTTAACCCAACCACTAATTCCTCCTCTCCACAAGCCAATATAATGCCACTTTAATTTCTGTTGGGGAGGCAGGCCTTAGACTTCCAATCTCCTGTCCTCCACTGATTTAATAAACCTCTTTTATTGAGTAACCAAACTCAGTGTGATATCCAATTCTCTGGGACTGGCATAGACCCAGAGGATCTGTAAGGGGATCCTCTAAAGTTTGGCAACCCAGTTGGGTCCTGTGACCTCTAAGAGGATTGCTGTCTGATTGATTCATTGGATCCTCAGGTGGGGTACCTCTGAACTCAGCTCTGCATCTGGTAGAGCACATTGTCTTCAAAAGTCAACATCAGGATTCCTCTGTCTCTGGTAATGAGGATCCTGAAACTAGCCAGTCAGGAAGGAAACACACAGCTCATGAAACCCCTGCAGCCTCAGTGAATACTGATTTTCTCATCAGAATGATTAGTTGTTCTCTAAGGTGAAGGTTTAAATCTCCCACTGAAGTTTTAGGTGCCTAGACTGCCCCTGGTACTTGGTTTTGGTTTAGGTTTGGATCCAGGTGGGCCCAGGATTGTAGGTTAGAGTTCTATACTAGAATCCATCCCCAAAATATAGGGGACCTCCCACAGGTATCTTGGTTTAGTAGTAAAATTCTGATCAATAAACTTAAAGTGTAACTTATCCAAGTACTGACAGGGAGTCACTACGGCATTAAACAGAGCTTTAGAATGAAAGAGAAGTGCAATCCTCTAGATTGCATCTTAAAACAATGGGAAAATTTTGATTATGAACCCCCATGACTAAAAAGAGAATGATATTTCTGAGTAAATGTGCATGGCCACATATAAATTAGAGAATGGCCAGAAATGGCTACCAATGGGATCTATTGAATACAATACTATTTTACAAATAGAACTATATTATAAAAGACTTAGTAAATGGGATAAAATACCATATGTTTAATGTTTTGGGCATGGTGTGATGTTGGCAAGTCACAGGCCTAATACAATCTGCTAACAAAAACATTGAAGAAACTACTCCCTGTTTCCAATCCCTCAGACAAAGTGCTGGACTTGTTCCTTGTTCCCACTGCTCTTCCCACTCCTTATGAAGGAGGAGGAGAAGATGGAGGGGGTGATCCTGAACTGCCCTTAGATCCCCTAGAAATGGCTTCCCCACCTCTTATTCAGAGTGGTATCCAATTTGGCCAGGGAACCCATCCAGAGCTGGGCAATTCCGAATAATGTGGGTACCAGCTGGGATTGTTAATTAAAGCCATCCAACAGGTTACTTTTTGTACACACTCCATTCTCCACTTCAGACTTTTAAAATTGGAAGAATTGAGTCCCAAGTTACAAGGAAGATGCCAAGAAAATGGAAAACATGTTCAATTCTTATTGCAATTTATATTCCTTGTTGGGGAGACATACAGGCCTTATTGAATGTGCTGTTAATTTCAGAAGAAAGGAAAATCATGTTAGAAAAATACCATGATCAATATAATGGCTTGAAAAATGGAGGATTAGAGAGGCATTGAGATCACTTCTCTCCCAGAAAAATAGCTAGATTGGAGACTGTCTGGAAGGGTGCTAATGGGCTAAAGACACCAGAGGAATGCTAGACATCACCCAGAAGAGAGAGGGGTGAAGGAAAGGAGTCTTGGCTGGCTGGAAAAATCCCATGAGTAAAGCTTCAGCAGTAGCTGCTGGTGCCCATTCCCCCAGCCTCAGAGCAAAGAGCAGGGTGTCCACTTGCTACTAGCAGGTGGCTGCAGACAGAGGGTGTTGCAGGGGCCCTTTTCCCAAGACAGGGGAGAGGGAGGGACACAGCGTACAGCAAATTCCGATTTTCGTCAGTGAACTTCGTTTACTGCATTGGAGGGATCTCACACTTCCAGGCTGGATGGGGTCATGATATTGTTTGCCCTGAGAGATCAGAGGAAGTGAAAGATATTTTGCCTCCTTAAACACTCCCTATTGTCCTGGGCTTGTTCTTGAGGACAGACAGTAAGGGAGGGTCTGTCCAGCCAAGGGAGGAGACAATCTTAAAAAGTTAGTTTCTGAAGATTGGCCCACACTGAGGACATCACTTCTGTCCCAACCATGGAGTTACAGTGAATGCATTCCTCTTAGCATCTGGAGTCAGATCTATGAGGCCTGCCAAACACCACCATCAGGTGGCAGACCAGAAAAGTCCGTGAAAGGTAGGGAAATGAATTAATTAAATAATTAACATGCAATCAAATGCCTTTAATGCATCCTTCTAAAATGCCCTTGGAATCTAACTTGCACCTCATTACTGGGCCCTTAGCTCTGGTTTGAGCAGTTGAACAGGGACAATCCTTAATACAGAGAACAAGCAGAATCAAGAATCAAAGAACAATGGTAGCACACAGATACTTAACAGTAAATCCCTTGGCAAGAGGGAGAAACTGAACATCAGAGGAAACTCAGCATCATGATCAGATGTCAAGACATTAGCAAAAAATTACAAGCCATACTGAGAAAAAAATATATGACTCAGGTGAAGGAACAAATCAGACAACCAGTTGAGGCACAGGACTTGAGGCAATTAATGAATGAGATTCATACAGATCTCCCAATACAATTCATGGAGTTGAAGGACAACATGGCTAAATAAATAAAATACATTAAGAAGATACTGGGTAAACTCAAATCTGTTGCTCCTCCCATGTGATACACTGTTCACTGTGGGATTGGTTGTTCAGTGAGGGCTGCTCTGGGCTTTGGGACCCCAGCTGGCTAGCCATGCCTGGCCACCCCAGCCTTCTGCTAATCATCACAGTGATTAATCAGCAACCATTAACATTGAGGCAAGACCTTCCAGCAGCAAAAAGACTACAACTCAAAGAAGGCTCAAATGATGGTTAACATTTACAGCAATAATGTATTTTTAATTAAGGTTGAGGTGAAATTCTAGCTTTGAAATCTTCATGGAGGAATACACCCTTTCAGTTCTGAATCTGGTGTAATGTTCTGATTGTCTTATTAATCTATTGAAATGTTTTTTAAGTACCTATGGTATTTCATAAAACCTTTGAATTTTAACAGAATTTTTGCAAATATCCATTATACTTACTCTTGTGGTGTATAAAAGTTTTAATAGGATGACCTCCCAACTCTCTTTGAAGTCTCTTAGCCACATAAACTCATTTCTCTTTACTCTTTCCCCCTTTTATTCAAGTTTTTTTTTTCCAATCATGTTGCCAGTTGGCACTTGTTATTAATTCCTCGTTGCTAGGGAAGCTCATCCCCAGGAGTCATGTCCCACGTTGGGGGGAAGGTAATGCATTCAAATGCTGAGTTTGGCTTAGAGAGAGGCCACATTTGAGCAACAAGGAGGCTCTCAGATGGCAACCCTTAGGCACCCCATAACAGTAGGCCAAGTTTCAGTTACATGAGCAAAGACTCATAAGGCTAGTCCTCAATAACCGGAACCCATCA